>CM059428.1:166976210-167213776 GCA_030390025.1 Squalus acanthias | reverse complement strand
CCAGTGTGTGAAATCACTTCTCATTCACTCTCAGTGTGTAGAGTTCCAGTGTGTGAAATCACTTCTCATTCACTCTCAGTGTGTAGAGTTCCAGTGTGTGAAATCACTTCTCATTCACTCTCAGTGTGTAGAGTTCCAGTGTGTGAAATCACTTCTCATTCACTCTCAGTGTGTAGAGTTCCAGTGTGTGAAATCACTTCTCATTCACTCTCAGTGTGTAGAGTTCCAGTGTGTGAAATCACTTCTCATTCACTCTCAGTGTGTAGAGTTCCAGTGTGTGAAATCACTTCCCATTCACTCTCAGTGTGTAGAGTTCCAGTGTGTGAAATCACTTCTCATTCACTCTCAGTGTGTAGAGTTCCAGTGTGTGAAATCACTTCCATTCACTCTCAGTGTGAGAGTTCCAGTGTGTGAAATCACTTCTCATTCACTCTCAGTGTGTAGAGTTCCAGTGTGTGAAATCACTTCTCATTCACTCTGTGTGTAGAGTTCCAGTGTGTGAAATCACTTCTCATTCACTCTGTGTGTAGAGTTCCAGTGTGTGAAATCACTTCTCATTCACTCTCAGTGTGTAGAGTTCCAGTGTGTGAAATCACTTCTCATTCACTCTGCGTGTAGAGTTCCAGTGTGTGAAATCACTTCTCATTCACTCTCAGTGTGTAGAGTTCCAGTGTGTGAAATCACTTCTCATTCACTCTCAGTGTGTAGAGTTCCAGTGTGTGAAATCACTTCTCATTCACTCTCAGTGTGTAGAGTTCCAGTGTGTGAAATCACTTCTCATTCACACTGTGTGTAGAGTTCCAGTGTGTGAAATCACTTCTCATTCACTCTGCGTGTAGAGTTCCAGTGTGTGAAATCACTTCTCATTCACTTTGCGTGGAGAGTTCCAGTATGTGAATCACTTCTCATTCACTCTCATTGTGTAGAGTTCCAGTGTGAAGCAATCACTTCCCATTCAATCTCAGTGTGTAGAGTTCCAGTGTGTGAAATCACTGCTCATTCACTCTCAGTGTGTAGAGTTCCACTGTGTGAAATCACTTCTCATTCACTCTCAGTGTGTAGAGTTCCAGTGTCTGAAATCACTTCTCATTCACTCTCAGCGTGTAGAGTCCCAGTGTGAAGCAATCACTTCCCATTCAATCTCAGTGTGTAGAGTTCCAGTGTGTGAAATCACTTCCCATTCACTCTCAGTGTGGAGTTCCAGTGTGTGAAATCACTTCCCATTCACTCTCAGCGTGTACAGTTCCAGAGTGTGAAATCACTTCTCATTCACTCTCAGTGTGTAGAGTTCCAGTGTGTGAAATCACTTCTCATTCACTCTGTGTGTAGAGTTCCAGAGTGTGAAATCACTTCTCATTCACTCTCAGTGTGTAGAGTTCCAGTGTGTGAAATCACGTCTCATTCACTCTCAGTGTGTAGAGTTCCAGTGTGTGAAATCAATTCTCATTCACTGTGTGTAGAGTTCCAGTGTGTGAAATCACTTTTCATTCATTCTGTGTGTAGAGTTCCAGTGTGTGAAATCACTTCCCATTCACTCTCAGTGTAGAGTTCCAGTGTGTGAAATTGCTTCCCATTCACTCTCAGTGAGGACTTCCAGTGTGTGAAATCATTTCTCATTCATTCTCAGCATGTAGAGTTCCAGTGTGTGAAATCACTTCTCATTCACTCTGCGTGGAGAGTGCCAGTGTGTGAAATCACTTCTCATTCACTCTCAGTGTGTAGAGTTCCAGTGTGTGAAATCACTTCTCATTCACTCTCAGTGTGTAGAGTTCCAGTGTGAAGCAATCACTTCCCATTCAATCTCAGTGTGTAGAGTTCCAGTGTGTGAAATCACTTCTCATTCACTCTCAGTGTGTAGAGTTCCAGTGTGTGAAATCACTTCTCATTCACTTTCAGTGTGTAGAGTTCCAGTGTGTGAAATCACTTCTCATTCACTCTCAGTGTGTAGAGTTCCAGTGTGTGAAATCACTTCCCATTCACTCTCAGTGTGTAGAGTTCCAGTGTGTGAAATCACTTCCCATTCATTCTCAGTGTGTAGAGTTCCAGTGTGTGAAATCACTTCCCATTCACTCTCAGTGTGCAGAGTTCCAGTGTGTGAAATCACTTCTCATTGACTCTCAGTGTGTAGAGTTCCAGTGTGTGAAATCACTTCTCATTCACTCTGTGTGTAGAGTTCCAGTGTGTGAAATCACTTTTCATTCACTCTGCGTGTAGATGTCCAGTGTGTGAAATCACTTCTCATTCATTCTCAGTGTGTAGAGTTCCAGTGTGTGAAATCACTTCTCATTCACTCTCAGTGTGTAGAGTTCCAGTGTGTGAAATCACTTCTCATTTACTCCCAGTGTGTAGAGTTCCAGTGTGTGAAATCACTTCTCATTTACTCCCAGTGTGTAGAGTTCCAGTGTGTGAAATCACTTCCCTTTCACTCTGTGTGTAGAGTTCCAGTGTGTGAAATCACTTCTCATTCACACTGTGTGTAGAGTTCCAGTGTGTGAAATCACTTCTCATTCACTCTGTGTATAGAGTTCCAGTCTGTGAAATCACTTCTCATTCACACTGTGTGTAGAGTTCCAGTGTGTGAAATCACTTCTCATTCACTCTGTGTGTAGAGTTCCAGTGTGTGAAATCACTTCTCATTTACTCCCAGTGTGTCGAGTTCCAGTGTGTGAAATCACTTCTCATTCACACTGTGTGTAGAGTTCCAGTGTGTGAAATCTATTTTCATTCACTCTCAGTGTGTAGAGTTCCAGTGTGTGAAATCACTTCCCATTCACTCTCAGTGTGGAGTTCCACTGTGTGAAATCACTTCTCATTTACTCTCAGTGTGTAGAGTTCCAGAGTGTGAAATCACTTCTCATTCACTCTCAGTGTGTAGAGTTCCAGTGTGTGAAATCACTTCCCATTCACTCTGTGTGTAGAGTTCCAGTGTGTGAAATCACTTCCCATTCACTCTCAGTGTAGAGTTCCAGTGTGTGAAATTACTTCCCATTCACTCTCAGTGTGGAGTTCCAGTGTGTGAAATCACTTCTCATTCACTCTCAGCTGTGTAGAGTTCCAGTGTGTGAAATCACTTCTCATTCACTCTCAGTGTGTAGAGTTCCAGTGTGTGAAATCACTTCTCATTCACTCTCAGTGTGTAGAGTTCCAGTGTGTGAAATCACTTCTCATTCACTCTCAGTGTGTAGAGTTCCAGTGTGTGAAATCACTTCTCATTCATTCTCAGTGTGTAGAGTTCCAGTGTGTGAAATCACTTCTCATTCACTCTCAGTGTGTAGAGTTCCAGTGTGTGAAATCACTTCCTATTCACTCTCAGTGTGTAGAGTTCCAGTGTGTGAAATCACTTCTCATTTACTCCCAGTGTGTAGAGTTCCAGTGTGTGAAATCACTTCCCTTTCACTCTGTGTGTAGAGTTCCAGTGTGTGAAATCACTTCTCATTCACTCTGTGTGTAGAGTTCCAGTGTGTGAAATCACTTCTCATTCACTCTGTGTGTAGAGTTCCAGTGTGTGAAATCACTTCTCATTCACTCCAGTGTGTAGAGTTCCAGTGTGTGAAATCACTTCTCATTCACTCTCAGTGTGTAGAGTTCCAGTGTGTGAAATCACTTCTCATTCACTCTCAGTGTGTAGAGTTCCAGTGTGTGAAATCACTTCTCATTCACTCTCAGTGTGTAGAGTTCCAGTGTGTGAAATCACTTCTCATTCACTCTCAGTGTGTAGAGTTCCAGAGTGTGAAATCACGTCTCATTCACTCTCAGTGTGTAGAGTTCCAGTGTGTGAAATCACTTCTCATTCACTCTGTGTGTAGAGTTCCAGTGTGTGAAATCACTTCTCATTCACTCTCAGTGTGTAGAGTTCCAGTGTGTGAAATCACTTCTCATTCACTCTGTGTGTAGAGTTCCAGTGTGTGAAATCACTTCTCATTCACTCTGTGTGTAGAGTTCCAGTGTGTGAAATCACTTCCCATTCACTCTCAGTGTGTAGAGTTCCAGTGTGTGAAATCACTTCTCATTCACTGTGTGTAGAGTTCCAGTGTGTGAAATCACTTTTCATTCATTCTGTGTGTAGAGTTCCAGTGTGCGAAATCACTTCTCATTCACTCTCAGTGTGTAGAGTTCCAGTGTGTGAAATCACTTCTCATTCACTCTCAGTGTGTAGAGTTCCAGAGTGTGAAATCACTTCTCATTCACTCTCAGTGTGTAGAGTTCCAGTGTGTGAAATCACTTCTCATTCACTCTGTGTGTAGAGTTCCAGTGTGTGAAATCACTTCTCATTCACTCTCAGCGTGTAGAGTTCCAGTGTGTGAAATCACTTCTCATTCACTCTGTGTGTAGAGTTCCAGTGTGTGAAATCACTTCTCATTCACTCTGTGTGTAGAGTTCCAGTGTGTGAAATCAATTCTCATTCACTGTGTGTAGAGTTCCAGTGTGTGAAATCACTTTTCATTCATTCTGTGTGTAGAGTTCCAGTGTGCGAAATCACTTCTCATTCACTCTCAGTGTGTAGAGTTCCAGTGTGTGAAATCACTTCCCATTCACTCTGTGTGTAGAGTTCCAGTGTGTGAAATCACTTCCCATTCACTCTCAGTGTAGAGTTCCAGTGTGTGAAATTGCTTCCCATTCACTCTCAGTGTGGACTTCCAGTGTGTGAAATCATTTCTCATTCATTCTCAGCATGTAGAGTTCCAGTGTGTGAAATCACTTCTCAT
Organism: Squalus acanthias; assembly: GCA_030390025.1. Lineage (NCBI taxonomy): Eukaryota > Metazoa > Chordata > Chondrichthyes > Squaliformes > Squalidae > Squalus > Squalus acanthias. Next base: position 167,209,070 of record CM059428.1, on the reverse strand, counting down.
TCACTCTGCGTGGAGAGTGCCAGTGTGTGAAATCACTTCTCATTCACTCTCAGTGTGTAGAGTTCCAGTGTGTGAAATCACTTCTCATTCACTCTCAGTGTGTAGAGTTCCAGTGTGAAGCAATCACTTCCCATTCAATCTCAGTGTGTAGAGTTCCAGTGTGTGAAATCACTTCTCATTCACTCTCACTGTGTAGAGTTCCAGTGTGTGAAATCACTTCCCATTCACTCTCAGTGTGTAGAGTTCCAGTGTGTTAAATCACTTCTCATTCACTCTCAGTGTGTAGAGTGCCAGAGTGTGAAATCACTTCTCATTCACTCTCAGTGTGTAGAGTTCCAGTGGGTGAAATCACTTCTCATTCACTCTCAGTGTGTAGAGTTCCAGTGTGTGAAATCACTTCTCATTCACTCTGCGTGTAGAGTTCCAGTGTGTGAAATCACTTCTCATTCACTCTCAGTGTGTAGAGTTCCAGTGTATGAAATCACTTCTCATTCACTCTGTGTGTAGAGGTCCAGTGTGTGAAATTACTTCTCATTCACTCTGTGTGTAGAGTTCCAGTGTGTGAAATCACTTCTCATTCACTCTGTGTGTAGAGGTCCAGTGTGTGAAATCACTTCTCATTCACTCTCAGTGTGTAGAGTTCCAGTGTGTGAAATCACTTCTCATTCACTCTCAGTGTGTAGAGTTCCAGTGTGTGAAATCACTTCTCATTCACTCTCAGTGTGTAGAGTTCCAGTGTGTGAAATCACTTCTCATTCACTCTCAGTGTGTAGAGTTCCAGTGTGTGAAATCACTTCTCATTCACTCTGAGTGTGTAGAGTTCCAGTGTGTGAAATCACTTCTCATTTCACTCCTGTGTGTAGAGTTCCAGTGTGTGAAATCACTTCTCATTCACTCTGTGTGTAGAGTTCCAGTGTGTGAAATCACTTCTCATTTACTCTCAGTGTGTAGAGTTCCAGTGTGTGAAATCACTTCTCATTCACTCTCAGTGTGTAGAGTTCCAGTGTGTGAAATCACTTCTCATTCACTCTCAGTGTGTAGAGTTCCAGTGTGTGAAATCACTTCTCATTCACTCTCAGTGTGTAGAGTTCCAGAGTGTGAAATCACTTCTCATTCACTCTCAGTGTGTAGAGTTCCAGTGTGTGAAATCACGTCTCATTCACTCTCAGTGTGTAGAGTTCCAGTGTGTGAAATCACTTCTCATTCACTCTGTGTGTAGAGTTCCAGTGTGTGAAATCACTTCTCATTCACTCTCAGTGTGTAGAGTTCCAGTGTGTGAAATCACTTCTCATTCACTCTGTGTGTAGAGTTCCAGTGTGTGAAATCACTTCTCATTCACTCTGTGTGTAGAGTTCCAGTGTGTGAAATCACTTCCCATTCACTCTCAGTGTGTAGAGTTCCAGTGTGTGAAATCACTTCTCATTCACTGTGTGTAGAGTTCCAGTGTGTGAAATCACTTTTCATTCATTCTGTGTGTAGAGTTCCAGTGTGTGAAATCACTTCTCATTCACTCTCAGTGTGTAGAGTTCCAGTGTGCGAAATCACTTCTCATTCACTCTCAGTGTGTAGAGTTCCAGTGTGTGAAATCACTTCTCATTCACTCTCAGTGTGTAGAGTTCCAGTGTGTGAAATCACTTCTCATTCACTCTCAGTGTGTAGAGTTCCAGTGTGTGAAATCACTTCTCATTCACTCTCAGTGTGTAGAGTTCCAGTGTGCGAAATCACTTCTCATTCACTCTCAGTGTGTAGAGTTCCAGTGTGTGAAATCACTTCTCATTCACTCTCAGTGTGTAGAGTTCCAGAGTGTGAAATCACTTCTCATTCACTCTCAGTGTGTAGAGTTCCAGTGTGTGAAATCACTTCTCATTCACTCTCAGTGTGTAGAGTTCCAGTGTGTGAAATCACTTCTCATTCACTCTCAGTGTGTAGAGTTCCAGAGTGTGAAATCACTTCTCATTCACTCTCAGTGTGTAGAGTTCCAGTGTGTGAAATCACTTCTCATTCACTCTGTGTGTAGAGTTCCAGTGTGTGAAATCACTTCTCATTCACTCTGTGTGTAGAGTTCCAGTGTGTGAAATCACTTCCCATTCACTCTCAGTGTGTAGAGTTCCAGTGTGTGAAATCACTTCTCATTCACTGTGTGTAGAGTTCCAGTGTGTGAAATCACTTTCATTCATTCTGTGTGTAGAGTTCCAGTGTGCGAAATCACTTCTCATTCACTCTCAGTGTGTAGAGTTCCAGAGTGTGAAATCACTTCTCATTCACTCTCAGTGTGTAGAGTTCCAGTGTGTGAAATCACTTCTCATTCACTCTCAGTGTGTAGAGTTCCAGTGTGTGAAATCACTTCTCATTCACTCTGTGTGTAGAGTTCCAGTGTGTGAAATCACTTCTCATTCACTCTCAGTGTGTAGAGTTCCAGAGTGTGAAATCACTTCTCATTCACTCTCAGTGTGTAGAGTTCCAGTGTGTGAAATCACTTCTCATTCACTCTCAGTGTGTAGAGTTCCAGTGTGTGAAATCACTTCTCATTCACTCTGTGTGTAGAGTTCCAGTGTGTGAAATCACTTCCCATTCACTCTGTGTGTAGAGTTCCAGTGTGCGAAATCACTTCTCATTCACTCTCAGTGTGTAGAGTTCCAGTGTGTGAAATCACTTCTCATTCACTCTGTGTGTAGAGTTCCAGTGTGTGAAATCACTTCCCATTCACTCTCAGTGTGTAGAGTTCCAGTGTGTGAAATCACTTCCCATTCACTCTTAGTGTGTAGAGTTCCAGTGTGTGAAATCACTTCTCATTCACTGTGTGTAGAGTTCCAGTGTGTGAAATCACTTCTCATTCACTCTGTGTGTAGAGTTCCAGTGTGTGAAATCACTTCTCATTCACTCTCATTGTGTATAGTTCCAGTGTGTGAAATCACTTCTCATTCACTCTCAGTGTGTAGAGTTCCAGTGTGAAGCAATCACTTCCCATTCACTCTCAGTGTGTAGAGTTCCAGTGTGTGAAATCACTTCCCATTCACTCTCAGTGTGTAGAGTTCCAGTGTGTGAAATCACTTCTCATTCACTCTCAGTGTGTAGAGTTCCAGTGTGTGAAACCACTTCTCATTCACTCTCAGTGTGTAGAGTTCCAGTGTGTGAAATCACTTCTCATTCACTCTCAGTGTGTAGAGTTCCAGTGTGTGAAATCACTTCTCATTCACACTGTGTGTAGAGTTCCAGTGTGTGAAATCACTTCTCATTCACTCTGCGTGTAGAGTTCCAGTGTGTGAAATCACTTCTCATTCACTTTGCGTGGAGAGTTCCAGTATGTGAAATCACTTCTCATTCACTCTCATTGTGTAGAGTTCCAGTGTGAAGCAATCACTTCCCATTCAATCTCAGTGTGTAGAGTTCCAGTGTGTGAAATCACTGCTCATTCACTCTCAGTGTGTAGAGTTCCACTGTGTGAAATCACTTCTCATTCACTCTCAGTGTGTAGAGTTCCAGTGTCTGAAATCACTTCTCATTCACTCTCAGCGTGTAGAGTCCCAGTGTGAAGCAATCACTTCCCATTCAATCTCAGTGTGTAGAGTTCCAGTGTGTGAAATCACTTCTCATTCACTCTGTGTGTAGAGTTCCAGTGTGTGAAATCACTTCTCATTCACTCTCAGTGTGTAGAGTTCCAGTGTGTGAAATCACTTCTCATTCACTGTGTGTAGAGTTCCAGTGTGTGAAATCACTTTTCATTCATTCTGTGTGTAGAGTTCCAGTGTGCGAAATCACTTCTCATTCACTCTCAGTGTGTAGAGTTCCAGTGTGTGAAATCACTTCTCATTCACTCTCAGTGTGTAGAGTGCCAGTGTGTGAAATCACTTCTCATTCACTCTCAGTGTGTAGAGTTCCAGTGTGTGAAATCACTTCTCATTCACTCTCAGTGTGTAGAGTTCCAGTGTGCGAAATCACTTCTCATTCACTCTCAGTGTGCAGAGTTCCAGTGTGTGAAATCACTTCTCATTCACTCTCAGTGTGTAGAGTTCCAGAGTGTGAAATCACTTCTCATTCACTCTCAGTGTGTAGAGTTCCAGTGTGTGAAATCACTTCTCATTCACTCTCAGTGTGTAGAGTTCCAGTGTGTGAAATCACTTCTCATTCACTCTCAGTGTGTAGAGTTCCAGAGTGTGAAATCACTTCTCATTCACTCTCAGTGTGTAGAGTTCCAGTGTGTGAAATCACTTCTCATTCACTCTGTGTGTAGAGTTCCAGTGTGTGAAATCACTTCTCATTCACTCTGTGTGTAGAGTTCCAGTGTGTGAAATCACTTCCCATTCACTCTCAGTGTGTAGAGTTCCAGTGTGTGAAATCACTTCTCATTCACTGTGTGTAGAGTTCCAGTGTGTGAAATCACTTTTCATTCATTCTGTGTGTAGAGTTCCAGTGTGCGAAATCACTTCTCATTCACTCTCAGTGTGTAGAGTTCCAGAGTGTGAAATCACTTCTCATTCACTCTCAGTGTGTAGAGTTCCAGTGTGTGAAATCACTTCTCATTCACTCTCAGTGTGTAGAGTTCCAGTGTGTGAAATCACTTCTCATTCACTCTCAGTGTGTAGAGTTCCAGTGTGTGAAATCACTTCTCATTCACTCTGTGTGTAGAGTTCCAGTGTGTGAAATCACTTCTCATTCACTCTGTGTGTAGAGTTCCAGTGTGTGAAATCACTTCCCATTCACTCTCAGTGTGTAGAGTTCCAGTGTGTGAAATCACTTCTCATTCACTGTGTGTAGAGTTCCAGTGTGTGAAATCAATTCTCATTCACTGTGTGTAGAGTTCCAGTGTGTGAAATCACTTTTCATTCATTCTGTGTGTAGAGTTCCAGTGTGTGAAATCACTTCCCATTCACTCTGTGTGTAGAGTTCCAGTGTGCGAAATCACTTCTCATTCACTCTCAGTGTGTAGAGTTCCAGTGTGTGAAATCACTTCCCATTCACTCTGTGTGTAGAGTTCCAGTGTGTGAAATCACTTCCCATTCACTCTCAGTGTAGAGTTCCAGTGTGTGAAATTGCTTCCCATTCACTCTCAGTGTGGACTTCCAGTGTGTGAAATCATTTCTCATTCATTCTCAGCATGTAGAGTTCCAGTGTGTGAAATCACTTCTCATTCACTCTGCGTGGAGAGTGCCAGTGTGTGAAATCACTTCTCATTCACTCTCAGTGTGTAGAGTTCCAGTGTGTGAAATCACTTCTCATTCACTCTCAGTGTGTAGAGTTCCAGTGTGAAGCAATCACTTCCCATTCAATCTCAGTGTGTAGAGTTCCAGTGTGTGAAATCACTTCTCATTCACTCTCAGTGTGTAGAGTTCCAGTGTGTGAAATCACTTCCCATTCACTCTCAGTGTATAGAGTTCCAGTGTGTTAAATCACTTCTCATTCACTCTCAGTGTGTAGAGTGCCAGAGTGTGAAATCACTTCTCATTCACTCTCAGTGTGTAGAGTTCCAGTGGGTGAAATCACTTCTCATTCACTCTCAGTGTGTAGAGTTCCAGTGTGTGAAATCACTTCTCATTCACTCTGCGTGTAGAGTTCCAGTGTGTGAAATCACTTCTCATTCACTCTCAGTGTGTAGAGTTCCAGTGTATGAAATCACTTCTCATTCACTCTGTGTGTAGAGGTCCAGTGTGTGAAATTACTTCTCATTCACTCTGTGTGTAGAGTTCCAGTGTGTGAAATCACTTCCATTCACTCTCAGTGTGTAGAGTTCCAGTGTGTGAAATCACTTCTCATTCACTCTGTGTGTAGAGGTCCAGTGTGTGAAATCACTTCTCATTCACTCTGTGTGTAGAGTTCCAGTGTGTGAAATCACTTCTCATTCACTGTGTGTAGAGTTCCAGTGTGTGAAATCACTTCTCATTCACTCTGTGTGTAGAGTTCCAGTGTGTGAAATCACTTCCCATTCACTCTCAGTGTGTAGAGTTCCAGTGTGTGAAATCACTTCCCATTCACTCTTAGTGTGTAGAGTTCCAGTGTGTGAAATCACTTCTCATTCACTGTGTGTAGAGTTCCAGTGTGTGAAATCACTTCTCATTCACTCTGTGTGTAGAGTTCCAGTGTGTGAAATCACTTCTCATTCACTCTCAGTGTGTGGAGTTCCAGTGTGTGAAATCACTTCTCATTCACACTGTGTGTAGAGTTCCAGTGTGTGAAATCACTTCTCATTCACTCTGCGTGTAGAGTTCCAGTGTGTGAAATCACTTCTCATTCACTTTGCGTGGAGAGTTCCAGTATGTGAAATCACTTCTCATTCACTCTCATTGTGTAGAGTTCCAGTGTGAAGCAATCACTTCCCATTCAATCTCAGTGTGTAGAGTTCCAGTGTGTGAAATCACTGCTCATTCACTCTCAGTGTGTAGAGTTCCACTGTGTGAAATCACTTCTCATTCACTCTCAGTGTGTAGAGTTCCAGTGTCTGAAATCACTTCTCATTCACTCTCAGCGTGTAGAGTCCCAGTGTGAAGCAATCACTTCCCATTCAATCTCAGTGTGTAGAGTTCCAGTGTGTGAAATCACTTCCCATTCACTCTCAGTGTGGAGTTCCAGTGTGTGAAATCACTTCCCATTCACTCTCAGCGTGTACAGTTCCAGAGTGTGAAATCACTTCTCATTCACTCTCAGTGTGTAGAGTTCCAGTGTGTGAAATCACTTCTCATTCACTCTGTGTGTAGAGTTCCAGTGTGTGAAATCACTTCTCATTCACTCTCAGTGTGTAGAGTTCCAGTGTGTAAAATCACGTCTCATTCACTCTCAGTGTGTAGAGTTCCAGTGTGTGAAATCACTTCTCATTCACTCTGTGTGTAGAGTTCCAGTGTGTGAAATCAATTCTCATTCACTGTGTGTAGAGTTCCAGTGTGTGAAATCACTTCCATTCACTCTGTGTGTAGAGTTCCAGTGTGTGAAATCACTTCCCATTCACTCTCAGTGTAGAGTTCCAGTGTGTGAAATTGCTTCCCATTCACTCTCAGTGTGGACTTCCAGTGTGTGAAATCAGTTCTCATTCATTCTCAGCATGTAGAGTTCCAGTGTGTGAAATCACTTCTCATTCACTCTGCGTGGAGAGTGCCAGTGTGTGAAATCACTTCTCATTCACTCTTAGTGTGTAGAGTTCCTGTGTGTGAAATCACTTCTCATTCACTCTCAGTGTGTAGAGTTCCAGTGTGAAGCAATCACTTCCCATTCAATCTCAGTGTGTAGAGTTCCAGTGTGTGAAATCACTTCTCATTCACTCTGTGTGTAGAGTTCCAGTGTGTGAAATCACTTCCCATTCACTCTCAGTGTGTAGAGTTCCAGTGTGTGAAATCACTTCTCATTCACTCTGTGTGTAGAGGTCCAGTGTGTGAAATCACTTCTCATTCACTCTGTGTGTAGAGTTCCAGTGTGTGAAATCACTTCTCATTCACTCTGTGTGTAGAGTTCCAGTGTGTGAAATCACTTCTCATTCACTCAGTGTGTAGAGTTCCAGTGTGTGAAATCACTTCCCATTCACTCTCAGTGTGTAGAGTTCCAGTGTGTGAAATCACTTCCCATTCACTCTAGTGTGTAGAGTTCCAGTGTGTGAAATCACTTCTCATTCACTCTGTGTGTAGAGTTCCAGTGTGTGAAATCACTTCTCATTCACTCTGTGTGTAGAGTTCCAGTGTGTGAAATCACTTCTCATTCACTCTCAGTGTGTAGAGTTCCAGTGTGTGAAATCACTTCTCATTCACTCTCAGTGTGTAGAGTTCCAGTGTGAGCAATCACTTCCATTCACTCTCAGTGTGTAGAGTTCCAGTGTGTGAAATCACTTCCATTCACTCTCAGTGTGTAGAGTTCCAGTGTGTGAAATCACTTCTCATTCACTCTCAGTGTGTAGAGTTCCAGTGTGTGAAATCACTTCTCATTCACTCTCAGTGTGTAGAGTTCCAGTGTGTGAAATCACTTCTCATTCACTCTCAGTGTGTAGAGTTCCAGTGTGTGAAATCACTTCTCATTCACACTGTGTGTAGAGTTCCAGTGTGTGAAATCACTTCTCATTCACTCTGCGTGTAGAGTTCCAGTGTGTGAAATCACTTCTCATTCACTTTGCGTGGAGAGTTCCAGTATGTGAAATCACTTCTCATTCACTCTCATTGTGTAGAGTTCCAGTGTGAAGCAATCACTTCCCATTCAATCTCAGTGTGTAGAGTTCCAGTGTGTGAAATCACTGCTCATTCACTCTCAGTGTGTAGAGTTCCACTGTGTGAAATCACTTCTCATTCACTCTCAGTGTGTAGAGTTCCAGTGTCTGAAATCACTTCTCATTCACTCTCAGCGTGTAGAGTCCCAGTGTGAAGCAATCACTTCCCATTCAATCTCAGTGTGTAGAGTTCCAGTGTGTGAAATCACTTCCATTCACTCTCAGTGTGGACTTCCAGTGTGTGAAATCACTTCCCATTCACTCTCAGCGTGTACAGTTCCAGAGTGTGAAATCACTTCTCATTCACTCTCAGTGTGTAGAGTTCCAGTGTGTGAAATCACTTCTCATTCACTCTGTGTGTAGAGTTCCAGAGTGTGAAATCACTTCTCATTCACTCTCAGTGTGTAGAGTTCCAGTGTGTAAAATCACGTCTCATTCACTCTCAGTGTGTAGAGTTCCAGTGTGTGAAATCACTTCTCATTCACTCTGTGTGTAGAGTTCCAGTGTGTGAAATCAATTCTCATTCACTGTGTGTAGAGTTCCAGTGTGTGAAATCACTTCCCATTCACTCTGTGTGTAGAGTTCCAGTGTGTGAAATCACTTCCCATTCACTCTCAGTGTAGAGTTCCAGTGTGTGAAATTGCTTCCCATTCACTCTCAGTGTGGACTTAAAGTGTGTGAAATCATTTCTCATTCATTCTCAGCATGTAGAGTTCCAGTGTGTGAAATCACTTCTCATTCACTCTGCGTGGAGAGTGCCAGTGTGTGAAATCACTTCTCATTCACTCATAGTGTGTAGAGTTCCTGTGTGTGAAATCACTTCTCATTCACTCTCAGTGTGTAGAGTTCCAGTGTGAAGCAATCACTTCCCATTCAATCTCAGTGTGTAGAGTTCCAGTGTGTGAAATCACTTCTCATTCACTCTCAGTGTGTAGAGTTCCAGTGAGTGAAATCACTTCCCATTCACTCTCAGTGTGTAGAGTTCCGGTGTGTTAAATCACTTCTCATTCACTCTCAGTGTGTAGAGTGCCAGAGTGTGAAATCACTTCTCATTCACTCTCAGTGTGTAGAGTTCCAGTGGGTGAAATCACTTCTCATTCACTCTCAGTGTGTAGAGTTCCAGTGTGTGAAATCACTTCTCATTCACTCTGCGTGTAGAGTTCCAGTGTGTGAAATCACTTCCCATTCACTCTCAGTGTGTAGAGTTCCAGTGTGTGAAATCACTTCTCATTCACTGTGTGTAGAGGTCCAGTGTGTGAAATCACTTCTCATTCACTCTGTGTGTAGAGTTCCAGTGTGTGAAATCACTTCTCATTCACTGTGTGTGGAGTTCCAGTGTGTGAAATCACTTCTCACTCACTCTGTGTGTAGAGTTCCAGTGTGTGAAATCACTTCCCATTCACTCTTAGTGTGTAGAGTTCCAGTGTGTGAAATCACTTCTCATTCACTGTGTGTAGAGTTCCAGTGTGTGAAATCACTTCTCATTCACTCTGTGTGTAGAGTTCCAGTGTGTGAAATCACTTCTCATTCACTCTCAGTGTGTATAGTTCCAGTGTGTGAAATCACTTCTCATTCACTCTCAGTGTGTAGAGTTCCAGTGTGAAGCAATCACTTCCCATTCACTCTCAGTGTGTAGAGTTCCAGTGTGTGAAATCACTTCCCATTCACTCTCAGTGTGTAGAGTTCCAGTGTGTGAAATCACTTCTCATTCACTCTCAGCGTGTAGAGTTCCAGTGTGTGAAATCACTTCTCATTCACACTGTGTGTAGAGTTCCAGTGTGTGAAATCACTTCTCATTCACTCAGCGTGTAGAGTTCCAGTGTGTCAAATCACTTCTCATTCACTTTGCATGGAGAGTTCCAGTATGTGAAATCACTTCTCATTCACTCTCATTGTGTAGAGTTCCAGTGTGAAGCAATCACTTCCCATTCAATCTCAGTGTGTAGAGTTCCAGTGTGTGAAATCACTGCTCATTCACTCTCAGTGTGTAGAGTTCCACTGTGTGAAATCACTTCTCATTCACTCTCAGTGTGTAGAGTTCCAGTGTCTGAAATCACTTCTCATTCACTCTCAGCGTGTAGAGTCCCAGTGTGAAGCAATCACTTCCCATTCAATCTCAGTGTGTAGAGTTCCAGTGTGTGAAATCACTTCCCATTCACTCTCAGTGTGGAGTTCCAGTGTGTGAAATCACTTCCATTCACTCTCAGCGTGTACAGTTCCAGTGTGTGAAATCACTTCTCATTCACTCAGCGTGTAGAGTTCCAGTGTGTGAAATCACTTCTCATTCACTCTCAGTGTGTAGAGTTCCAGTGTGAAGCAATCACTTCCCATTCAATCTCAGTGTGTAGAGTTCCAGTGTGTGAAATCACTTCTCATTCACTCTCAGTGTGTAGAGTTCCAGTGTGTGAAATCACTTCCCATTCACTCTCAGTGTATAGAGTTCCAGTGTGTTAAATCACTTCTCATTCACTCTCAGTGTGTAGAGTGCCAGAGTGTGAAATCACTTCTCATTCACTCTCAGTGTGTAGAGTTCCAGTGGGTGAAATCACTTCTCATTCACTCTCAGTGTGTAGAGTTCCAGTGTGTGAAATCACTTCTCATTCACTCTGCGTGTAGAGTTCCAGTGTGTGAAATCACTTCTCATTCACTCTCAGTGTGTAGAGTTCCAGTGTATGAAATCACTTCTCATTCACTCTGTGTGTAGAGGTCCAGTGTGTGAAATTACTTCTCATTCACTCTGTGTGTAGAGTTCCAGTGTGTGAAATCACTTCCCATTCACTCTCAGTGTGTAGAGTTCCAGTGTGTGAAATCACTTCTCATTCACTCTGTGTGTAGAGGTCCAGTGTGTGAAATCACTTCTCATTCACTCTGTGTGTAGAGTTCCAGTGTGTGAAATCACTTCTCATTCACTGTGTGTAGAGTTCCAGTGTGTGAAATCACTTCTCATTCACTCTGTGTGTAGAGTTCCAGTGTGTGAAATCACTTCCCATTCACTCTCAGTGTGTAGAGTTCCAGTGTGTGAAATCACTTCCCATTCACTCTTAGTGTGTAGAGTTCCAGTGTGTGAAATCACTTCTCATTCACTGTGTGTAGAGTTCCAGTGTGTGAAATCACTTCTCATTCACTCTGTGTGTAGAGTTCCAGTGTGTGAAATCACTTCTCATTCACTCTCATTGTGTATAGTTCCAGTGTGTGAAATCACTTCTCATTCACTCTCAGTGTGTAGAGTTCCAGTGTGAAGCAATCACTTCCCATTCACTCTCAGTGTGTAGAGTTCCAGTGTGTGAAATCACTTCCCATTCACTCTCAGTGTGTAGAGTTCCAGTGTGTGAAATCACTTCTCATTCACTCTCAGTGTGTAGAGTTCCAGTGTGTGAAACCACTTCTCATTCACTCTCAGTGTGTAGAGTTCCAGTGTGTGAAATCACTTCTCATTCACTCTCAGTGTGTAGAGTTCCAGTGTGTGAAATCACTTCTCATTCACACTGTGTGTAGAGTTCCAGTGTGTGAAATCACTTCTCATTCACTCTGCGTGTAGAGTTCCAGTGTGTGAAATCACTTCTCATTCACTTTGCGTGGAGAGTTCCAGTATGTGAAATCACTTCTCATTCACTCTCATTGTGTAGAGTTCCAGTGTGAAGCAATCACTTCCCATTCAATCTCAGTGTGTAGAGTTCCAGTGTGTGAAATCACTGCTCATTCACTCTCAGTGTGTAGAGTTCCACTGTGTGAAATCACTTCTCATTCACTCTCAGTGTGTAGAGTTCCAGTGTCTGAAATCACTTCTCATTCACTCTCAGCGTGTAGAGTCCCAGTGTGAAGCAATCACTTCCCATTCAATCTCAGTGTGTAGAGTTCCAGTGTGTGAAATCACTTCCCATTCACTCTCAGTGTGGAGTTCCAGTGTGTGAAATCACTTCCCATTCACTCTCAGCGTGTACAGTTCCAGAGTGTGAAATCACTTCTCATTCACTCTCAGTGTGTAGAGTTCCAGTGTGTGAAATCACTTCTCATTCACTCTGTGTGTAGAGTTCCAGAGTGTGAAATCACTTCTCATTCACTCTCAGTGTGTAGAGTTCCAGTGTGTGAAATCACTTCTCATTCACTCTGTGTGTAGAGTTCCAGTGTGTGAAATCAATTCTCATTCACTGTGTGTAGAGTTCCAGTGTGTGAAATCACTTTCCATTCACTCTGTGTGTAGAGTTCCAGTGTGTGAAATCACTTCCCATTCACTCTCAGTGTAGAGTTCCAGTGTGTGAAATTGCTTCCCATTCACTCTCAGTGTGGACTTCCAGTGTGTGAAATCAGTTCTCATTCATTCTCAGCATGTAGAGTTCCAGTGTGTGAAATCACTTCTCATTCACTCTGCGTGGAGAGTGCCAGTGTGTGAAATCACTTCTCATTCACTCTTAGTGTGTAGAGTTCCTGTGTGTGAAATCACTTCTCATTCACTCTCAGTGTGTAGAGTTCCAGTGTGAAGCAATCACTTCCCATTCAATCTCAGTGTGTAGAGTTCCAGTGTGTGAAATTACTTCTCATTCACTCTGTGTGTAGAGTTCCAGTGTGTGAAATCACTTCCCATTCACTCTCAGTGTGTAGAGTTCCAGTGTGTGAAATCACTTCTCATTCACTCTGTGTGTAGAGGTCCAGTGTGTGAAATCACTTCTCATTCACTCTGTGTGTAGAGTTCCAGTGTGTGAAATCACTTCTCATTCACTGTGTGTAGAGTTCCAGTGTGTGAAATCACTTCTCATTCACTCTGTGTGTAGAGTTCCAGTGTGTGAAATCACTTCCCATTCACTCTCAGTGTGTAGAGTTCCAGTGTGTGAAATCACTTCCCATTCACTCTTAGTGTGTAGAGTTCCAGTGTGTGAAATCACTTCTCATTCACTGTGTGTAGAGTTCCAGTGTGTGAAATCACTTCTCATTCACTCTGTGTGTAGAGTTCCAGTGTGTGAAATCACTTCTCATTCACTCTCATTGTGTATAGTTCCAGTGTGTGAAATCACTTCTCATTCACTCTCAGTGTGTAGAGTTCCAGTGTGAAGCAATCACTTCCCATTCACTCTCAGTGTGTAGAGTTCCAGTGTGTGAAATCACTTCCCATTCACTCTCAGTGTGTAGAGTTCCAGTGTGTGAAATCACTTCTCATTCACTCTCAGTGTGTAGAGTTCCAGTGTGTGAAACCACTTCTCATTCACTCTCAGTGTGTAGAGTTCCAGTGTGTGAAATCACTTCTCATTCACTCTCAGTGTGTAGAGTTCCAGTGTGTGAAATCACTTCTCATTCACACTGTGTGTAGAGTTCCAGTGTGTGAAATCACTTCTCATTCACTCTGCGTGTAGAGTTCCAGTGTGTGAAATCACTTCTCATTCACTTTGCGTGGAGAGTTCCAGTATGTGAAATCACTTCTCATTCACTCTCATTGTGTAGAGTTCCAGTGTGAAGCAATCACTTCCCATTCAATCTCAGTGTGTAGAGTTCCAGTGTGTGAAATCACTGCTCATTCACTCTCAGTGTGTAGAGTTCCACTGTGTGAAATCACTTCTCATTCACTCTCAGTGTGTAGAGTTCCAGTGTCTGAAATCACTTCTCATTCACTCTCAGCGTGTAGAGTCCCAGTGTGAAGCAATCACTTCCCATTCAATCTCAGTGTGTAGAGTTCCAGTGTGTGAAATCACTTCCCATTCACTCTCAGTGTGGAGTTCCAGTGTGTGAAATCACTTCCCATTCACTCTCAGCGTGTACAGTTCCAGAGTGTGAAATCACTTCTCATTCACTCTCAGTGTGTAGAGTTCCAGTGTGTGAAATCACTTCTCATTCACTCTGTGTGTAGAGTTCCAGAGTGTGAAATCACTTCTCATTCACTCTCAGTGTGTAGAGTTCCAGTGTGTAAAATCACGTCTCATTCACTCTCAGTGTGTAGAGTTCCAGTGTGTGAAATCACTTCTCATTCACTCTGTGTGTAGAGTTCCAGTGTGTGAAATCAATTCTCATTCACTGTGTGTAGAGTTCCAGTGTGTGAAATCACTTCCCATTCACTCTGTGTGTAGAGTTCCAGTGTGTGAAATCACTTCCCATTCACTCTCAGTGTAGAGTTCCAGTGTGTGAAATTGCTTCCCATTCACTCTCAGTGTGGACTTAAAGTGTGTGAAATCATTTCTCATTCATTCTCAGCATGTAGAGTTCCAGTGTGTGAAATCACTTCTCATTCACTCTGCGTGGAGAGTGCCAGTGTGTGAAATCACTTCTCATTCACTCATAGTGTGTAGAGTTCCTGTGTGTGAAATCACTTCTCATTCACTCTCAGTGTGTAGAGTTCCAGTGTGAAGCAATCACTTCCCATTCAATCTCAGTGTGTAGAGTTCCAGTGTGTGAAATCACTTCTCATTCACTCTCAGTGTGTAGAGTTCCAGTGAGTGAAATCACTTCCCATTCACTCTCAGTGTGTAGAGTTCCAGTGTGTTAAATCACTTCTCATTCACTCTCAGTGTGTAGAGTGCCAGAGTGTGAAATCACTTCTCATTCACTCTCAGTGTGTAGAGTTCCAGTGGGTGAAATCACTTCTCATTCACTCTCAGTGTGTAGAGTTCCAGTGTGTGAAATCACTTCTCATTCACTCTGCGTGTAGAGTTCCAGTGTGTGAAATCACTTCTCATTCACTCTCAGTGTGTAGAGTTCCAGTGTGTTAAATCACTTCTCATTCACTCTCAGTGTGTAGAGTGCCAGAGTGTGAAATCACTTCCCATTCACTCTCAGTGTGTAGAGTTCCAGTGTGTGAAATCACTTCTCATTCACTCTGTGTGTAGAGGTCCAGTGTGTGAAATCACTTCTCATTCACTCTGTGTGTAGAGTTCCAGTGTGTGAAATCACTTCTCATTCACTGTGTGTGGAGTTCCAGTGTGTGAAATCACTTCTCACTCACTCTGTGTGTAGAGTTCCAGTGTGTGAAATCACTTCCCATTCACTCTTAGTGTGTAGAGTTCCAGTGTGTGAAATCACTTCTCATTCACTGTGTGTAGAGTTCCAGTGTGTGAAATCACTTCTCATTCACTCTGTGTGTAGAGTTCCAGTGTGTGAAATCACTTCTCATTCACTCTCAGTGTGTATAGTTCCAGTGTGTGAAATCACTTCTCATTCACTCTCAGTGTGTAGAGTTCCAGTGTGAAGCAATCACTTCCCATTCACTCTCAGTGTGTAGAGTTCCAGTGTGTGAAATCACTTCCCATTCACTCTCAGTGTGTAGAGTTCCAGTGTGTGAAATCACTTCTCATTCACTCTCAGCGTGTAGAGTTCCAGTGTGTGAAATCACTTCTCATTCACACTGTGTGTAGAGTTCCAGTGTGTGAAATCACTTCTCATTCACTCAGCGTGTAGAGTTCCAGTGTGTCAAATCACTTCTCATTCACTTTGCATGGAGAGTTCCAGTATGTGAAATCACTTCTCATTCACTCTCATTGTGTAGAGTTCCAGTGTGAAGCAATCACTTCCCATTCAATCTCAGTGTGTAGAGTTCCAGTGTGTGAAATCACTGCTCATTCACTCTCAGTGTGTAGAGTTCCACTGTGTGAAATCACTTCTCATTCACTCTCAGTGTGTAGAGTTCCAGTGTCTGAAATCACTTCTCATTCACTCTCAGCGTGTAGAGTCCCAGTGTGAAGCAATCACTTCCCATTCAATCTCAGTGTGTAGAGTTCCAGTGTGTGAAATCACTTCCCATTCACTCTCAGTGTGGAGTTCCAGTGTGTGAAATCACTTCCCATTCACTCTCAGCGTGTACAGTTCCAGTGTGTGAAATCACTTCTCATTCACTCAGCGTGTAGAGTTCCAGTGTGTGAAATCACTTCTCATTCACTCTCAGTGTGTAGAGTTCCAGTGTGAAGCAATCACTTCCCATTCAATCTCAGTGTGTAGAGTTCCAGTGTGTGAAATCACTTCTCATTCACTCTCAGTGTGTAGAGTTCCAGTGTGTGAAATCACTTCCCATTCACTCTCAGTGTATAGAGTTCCAGTGTGTTAAATCACTTCTCATTCACTCTCAGTGTGTAGAGTGCCAGAGTGTGAAATCACTTCTCATTCACTCTCAGTGTGTAGAGTTCCAGTGGGTGAAATCACTTCTCATTCACTCTCAGTGTGTAGAGTTCCAGTGTGTGAAATCACTTCTCATTCACTCTGCGTGTAGAGTTCCAGTGTGTGAAATCACTTCTCATTCACTCTCAGTGTGTAGAGTTCCAGTGTATGAAATCACTTCTCATTCACTCTGTGTGTAGAGGTCCAGTGTGTGAAATTACTTCTCATTCACTCTGTGTGTAGAGTTCCAGTGTGTGAAATCACTTCCCATTCACTCTCAGTGTGTAGAGTTCCAGTGTGTGAAATCACTTCTCATTCACTCTGTGTGTAGAGGTCCAGTGTGTGAAATCACTTCTCATTCACTCTGTGTGTAGAGTTCCAGTGTGTGAAATCACTTCTCATTCACTGTGTGTAGAGTTCCAGTGTGTGAAATCACTTCTCATTCACTCTGTGTGTAGAGTTCCAGTGTGTGAAATCACTTCCCATTCACTCTCAGTGTGTAGAGTTCCAGTGTGTGAAATCACTTCCCATTCACTCTTAGTGTGTAGAGTTCCAGTGTGTGAAATCACTTCTCATTCACTCTGTGTGTAGAGTTCCAGTGTGTGAAATCACTTCTCATTCACTCTCAGTGTGTATAGTTCCAGTGTGTGAAATCACTTCTCATTCACTCTCAGTGTGTAGAGTTCCAGTGTGAAGCAATCACTTCCCATTCACTCTCAGTGTGTAGAGTTCCAGTGTGTGAAATCACTTCCCATTCACTCTCAGTGTGTAGAGTTCCAGTGTGTGAAATCACTTCTCATTCACTCTCAGTGTGTAGAGTTCCAGTGTGTGAAACCACTTCTCATTCACTCTCAGTGTGTAGAGTTCCAGTGTGTGAAATCACTTCTCATTCACTCTCAGTGTGTAGAGTTCCAGTGTGTGAAATCACTTCTCATTCACACTGTGTGTAGAGTTCCAGTGTGTGAAATCACTTCTCATTCACTCTCATTGTGTAGAGTTCCAGTGTGAAGCAATCACTTCCCATTCAATCTCAGTGTGTAGAGTTCCAGTGTGTGAAATCACTGCTCATTCACTCTCAGTGTGTAGAGTTCCACTGTGTGAAATCACTTCTCATTCACTCTCAGTGTGTAGAGTTCCAGTGTCTGAAATCACTTCTCATTCACTCTCAGCGTGTAGAGTCCCAGTGTGAAGCAATCACTTCCCATTCAATCTCAGTGTGTAGAGTTCCAGTGTGTGAAATCACTTCCCATTCACTCTCAGTGTGGAGTTCCAGTGTGTGAAATCACTTCCCATTCACTCTCAGCGTGTACAGTTCCAGAGTGTGAAATCACTTCTCATTCACTCTCAGTGTGTAGAGTTCCAGTGTGTGAAATCACTTCTCATTCACTCTGTGTGTAGAGTTCCAGAGTGTGAAATCACTTCTCATTCACTCTCAGTGTGTAGAGTTCCAGTGTGTAAAATCACGTCTCATTCACTCTCAGTGTGTAGAGTTCCAGTGTGTGAAATCACTTCTCATTCACTCTGTGTGTAGAGTTCCAGTGTGTGAAATCAATTCTCATTCACTGTGTGTAGAGTTCCAGTGTGTGAAATCACTTCCCATTCACTCTGTGTGTAGAGTTCCAGTGTGTGAAATCACTTCCCATTCACTCTCAGTGTAGAGTTCCAGTGTGTGAAATTGCTTCCCATTCACTCTCAGTGTGGACTTCCAGTGTGTGAAATCAGTTCTCATTCATTCTCAGCATGTAGAGTTCCAGTGTGTGAAATCACTTCTCATTCACTCTGCGTGGAGAGTGCCAGTGTGTGAAATCACTTCTCATTCACTCTTAGTGTGTAGAGTTCCTGTGTGTGAAATCACTTCTCATTCACTCTCAGTGTGTAGAGTTCCAGTGTGAAGCAATCACTTCCCATTCAATCTCAGTGTGTAGAGTTCCAGTGTGTGAAATTACTTCTCATTCACTCTGTGTGTAGAGTTCCAGTGTGTGAAATCACTTCCCATTCACTCTCAGTGTGTAGAGTTCCAGTGTGTGAAATCACTTCTCATTCACTCTGTGTGTAGAGGTCCAGTGTGTGAAATCACTTCTCATTCACTCTGTGTGTAGAGTTCCAGTGTGTGAAATCACTTCTCATTCACTGTGTGTAGAGTTCCAGTGTGTGAAATCACTTCTCATTCACTCTGTGTGTAGAGTTCCAGTGTGTGAAATCACTTCCCATTCACTCTCAGTGTGTAGAGTTCCAGTGTGTGAAATCACTTCCCATTCACTCTTAGTGTGTAGAGTTCCAGTGTGTGAAATCACTTCTCATTCACTGTGTGTAGAGTTCCAGTGTGTGAAATCACTTCTCATTCACTCTGTGTGTAGAGTTCCAGTGTGTGAAATCACTTCTCATTCACTCTCATTGTGTATAGTTCCAGTGTGTGAAATCACTTCTCATTCACTCTCAGTGTGTAGAGTTCCAGTGTGAAGCAATCACTTCCCATTCACTCTCAGTGTGTAGAGTTCCAGTGTGTGAAATCACTTCCCATTCACTCTCAGTGTGTAGAGTTCCAGTGTGTGAAATCACTTCTCATTCACTCTCAGTGTGTAGAGTTCCAGTGTGTGAAACCACTTCTCATTCACTCTCAGTGTGTAGAGTTCCAGTGTGTGAAATCACTTCTCATTCACTCTCAGTGTGTAGAGTTCCAGTGTGTGAAATCACTTCTCATTCACACTGTGTGTAGAGTTCCAGTGTGTGAAATCACTTCTCATTCACTCTGCGTGTAGAGTTCCAGTGTGTGAAATCACTTCTCATTCACTTTGCGTGGAGAGTTCCAGTATGTGAAATCACTTCTCATTCACTCTCATTGTGTAGAGTTCCAGTGTGAAGCAATCACTTCCCATTCAATCTCAGTGTGTAGAGTTCCAGTGTGTGAAATCACTGCTCATTCACTCTCAGTGTGTAGAGTTCCACTGTGTGAAATCACTTCTCATTCACTCTCAGTGTGTAGAGTTCCAGTGTCTGAAATCACTTCTCATTCACTCTCAGCGTGTAGAGTCCCAGTGTGAAGCAATCACTTCCCATTCAATCTCAGTGTGTAGAGTTCCAGTGTGTGAAATCACTTCCCATTCACTCTCAGTGTGGACTTCCAGTGTGTGAAATCACTTCCCATTCACTCTCAGCGTGTACAGTTCCAGAGTGTGAAATCACTTCTCATTCACTCTCAGTGTGTAGAGTTCCAGTGTGTGAAATCACTTCTCATTCACTCTGTGTGTAGAGTTCCAGAGTGTGAAATCACTTCTCATTCACTCTCAGTGTGTAGAGTTCCAGTGTGTAAAATCACGTCTCATTCACTCTCAGTGTGTAGAGTTCCAGTGTGTGAAATCACTTCTCATTCACTCTGTGTGTAGAGTTCCAGTGTGTGAAATCAATTCTCATTCACTGTGTGTAGAGTTCCAGTGTGTGAAATCACTTCCCATTCACTCTGTGTGTAGAGTTCCAGTGTGTGAAATCACTTCCCATTCACTCTCAGTGTAGAGTTCCAGTGTGTGAAATTGCTTCCCATTCACTCTCAGTGTGGACTTAAAGTGTGTGAAATCATTTCTCATTCATTCTCAGCATGTAGAGTTCCAGTGTGTGAAATCACTTCTCATTCACTCTGCGTGGAGAGTGCCAGTGTGTGAAATCACTTCTCATTCACTCATAGTGTGTAGAGTTCCTGTGTGTGAAATCACTTCTCATTCACTCTCAGTGTGTAGAGTTCCAGTGTGAAGCAATCACTTCCCATTCAATCTCAGTGTGTAGAGTTCCAGTGTGTGAAATCACTTCTCATTCACTCTCAGTGTGTAGAGTTCCAGTGAGTGAAATCACTTCCCATTCACTCTCAGTGTGTAGAGTTCCAGTGTGTTAAATCACTTCTCATTCACTCTCAGTGTGTAGAGTGCCAGAGTGTGAAATCACTTCTCATTCACTCTCAGTGTGTAGAGTTCCAGTGGGTGAAATCACTTCTCATTCACTCTCAGTGTGTAGAGTTCCAGTGTGTGAAATCACTTCTCATTCACTCTGCGTGTAGAGTTCCAGTGTGTGAAATCACTTCCCATTCACTCTCAGTGTGTAGAGTTCCAGTGTGTGAAATCACTTCTCATTCACTCTGTGTGTAGAGGTCCAGTGTGTGAAATCACTTCTCATTCACTCTGTGTGTAGAGTTCCAGTGTGTGAAATCACTTCTCATTCACTGTGTGTGGAGTTCCAGTGTGTGAAATCACTTCTCACTCACTCTGTGTGTAGAGTTCCAGTGTGTGAAATCACTTCCCATTCACTCTTAGTGTGTAGAGTTCCAGTGTGTGAAATCACTTCTCATTCACTGTGTGTAGAGTTCCAGTGTGTGAAATCACTTCTCATTCACTCTGTGTGTAGAGTTCCAGTGTGTGAAATCACTTCTCATTCACTCTCAGTGTGTATAGTTCCAGTGTGTGAAATCACTTCTCATTCACTCTCAGTGTGTAGAGTTCCAGTGTGAAGCAATCACTTCCCATTCACTCTCAGTGTGTAGAGTTCCAGTGTGTGAAATCACTTCCCATTCACTCTCAGTGTGTAGAGTTCCAGTGTGTGAAATCACTTCTCATTCACTCTCAGCGTGTAGAGTTCCAGTGTGTGAAACCACTTCTCATTCACTCTCAGTGTGTAGAGTTCCAGTGTGTGAAATCACTTCTCATTCACTCTCAGTGTGTAGAGTTCCAGTGTGTGAAATCACTTCTCATTCACACTGTGTGTAGAGTTCCAGTGTGTGAAATCACTTCTCATTCACTCAGCGTGTAGAGTTCCAGTGTGTCAAATCACTTCTCATTCACTTTGCATGGAGAGTTCCAGTATGTGAAATCACTTCTCATTCACTCTCATTGTGTAGAGTTCCAGTGTGAAGCAATCACTTCCCATTCAATCTCAGTGTGTAGAGTTCCAGTGTGTGAAATCACTGCTCATTCACTCTCAGTGTGTAGAGTTCCACTGTGTGAAATCACTTCTCATTCACTCTCAGTGTGTAGAGTTCCAGTGTCTGAAATCACTTCTCATTCACTCTCAGCGTGTAGAGTCCCAGTGTGAAGCAATCACTTCCCATTCAATCTCAGTGTGTAGAGTTCCAGTGTGTGAAATCACTTCTCATTTACTCCCAGTGTGGACTTCCAGTGTGTGAAATCACTTCCCATTCACTCTCAGTGTGGAGTTCCAGTGTGTGAAATCACTTCCCATTCACTCTCAGTGTGGAGTTCCAGTGTGTGAAATCACTTCCCATTCACTCTCAGCGTGTACAGTTCCAGTGTGTGAAATCACTTCTCATTCACTCAGCGTGTAGAGTTCCAGTGTGTGAAATCACTTCTCATTCACTTTGCATGGAGAGTTCCAGTATGTGAAATCACTTCTCATTCACTCTCATTGTGTAGAGTTCCAGTGTGAAGCAATCACTTCCCATTCAATCTCAGTGTGTAGAGTTCCAGTGTGTGAAATCACTGCTCATTCACTCTCAGTGTGTAGAGTTCCACTGTGTGAAATCACTTCTCATTCACTCTCAGTGTGTAGAGTTCCAGTGTCTGAAATCACTTCTCATTCACTCTCAGCGTGTAGAGTCCCAGTGTGAAGCAATCACTTCCCATTCAATCTCAGTGTGGAGTTCCAGTGTGTGAAATCACTTCTCATTCACTCTCAGCGTGCAGAGTTCCAGTGTGTGAAATCACTTCTCATTCACTCTGTGTGTAGAGTTCCAGTGTGTGAAATCACTTCTCATTCACTCTCAGTGTGTATAGTTCCAGTGTGTGAAATCACTTCTCATTCACTCTCAGTGTGTAGAGTTCCAGTGTGAAGCAATCACTTCCCATTCACTCTCAGTGTGTAGAGTTCCAGTGTGTGAAATCACTTCCCATTCACTCTCAGTGTGCAGAGTTCCAGTGTGTGAAATCACTTCTCATTCACTCTCAGCGTGTAGAGTTCCAGTGTGTGAAACCACTTCTCATTCACTCTCAGTGTGTAGAGTTCCAGTGTGTGAAATCACTTCTCATTCACTCTCAGTGTGTAGAGTTCCAGTGTGTGAAATCACTTCTCATTCACACTGTGTGTAGAGTTCCAGTGTGTGAAATCACTTCTCATTCACTCAGCGTGTAGAGTTCCAGTGTGTGAAATCACTTCTCATTCACTTTGCATGGAGAGTTCCAGTATGTGAAATCACTTCTCATTCACTCTCATTGTGTAGAGTTCCAGTGTGAAGCAATCACTTCCCATTCAATCTCAGTGTGTAGAGTTCCAGTGTGTTAAATCACTTCTCATTCACTCTCAGTGTGTAGAGTGCCAGAGTGTGAAATCACTTCTCATTCACTCTCAGTGTGTAGAGTTCCAGTGGGTGAAATCACTTCTCATTCACTCTCAGTGTGTAGAGTTCCAGTGTGTGAAATCACTTCTCATTCACTCTGCGTGTAGAGTTCCAGTGTGTGAAATCACTTCCCATTCACTCTCAGTGTGTAGAGTTCCAGTGTGTGAAATCACTTCTCATTCACTCTGTGTGTAGAGGTCCAGTGTGTGAAATCACTTCTCATTCACTCTGTGTGTAGAGTTCCAGTGTGTGAAATCACTTCTCATTCACTGTGTGTGGAGTTCCAGTGTGTGAAATCACTTCTCACTCACTCTGTGTGTAGAGTTCCAGTGTGTGAAATCACTTCCCATTCACTCTTAGTGTGTAGAGTTCCAGTGTGTGAAATCACTTCTCATTCACTGTGTGTAGAGTTCCAGTGTGTGAAATCACTTCTCATTCACTCTGTGTGTAGAGTTCCAGTGTGTGAAATCACTTCTCATTCACTCTCAGTGTGTATAGTTCCAGTGTGTGAAATCACTTCTCATTCACTCTCAGTGTGTAGAGTTCCAGTGTGAAGCAATCACTTCCCATTCACTCTCAGTGTGTAGAGTTCCAGTGTGTGAAATCACTTCCCATTCACTCTCAGTGTGTAGAGTTCCAGTGTGTGAAATCACTTCTCATTCACTCTCAGCGTGTAGAGTTCCAGTGTGTGAAACCACTTCTCATTCACTCTCAGTGTGTAGAGTTCCAGTGTGTGAAATCACTTCTCATTCACTCTCAGTGTGTAGAGTTCCAGTGTGTGAAATCACTTCTCATTCACACTGTGTGTAGAGTTCCAGTGTGTGAAATCACTTCTCATTCACTCAGCGTGTAGAGTTCCAGTGTGTCAAATCACTTCTCATTCACTTTGCATGGAGAGTTCCAGTATGTGAAATCACTTCTCATTCACTCTCATTGTGTAGAGTTCCAGTGTGAAGCAATCACTTCCCATTCAATCTCAGTGTGTAGAGTTCCAGTGTGTGAAATCACTGCTCATTCACTCTCAGTGTGTAGAGTTCCACTGTGTGAAATCACTTCTCATTCACTCTCAGTGTGTAGAGTTCCAGTGTCTGAAATCACTTCTCATTCACTCTCAGCGTGTAGAGTCCCAGTGTGAAGCAATCACTTCCCATTCAATCTCAGTGTGTAGAGTTCCAGTGTGTGAAATCACTTCCCATTCACTCTCAGTGTGGAGTTCCAGTGTGTGAAATCACTTCCCATTCACTCTCAGCGTGTACAGTTCCAGTGTGTGAAATCACTTCTCATTCACTCAGCGTGTAGAGTTCCAGTGTGTGAAATCACTTCTCATTCACTTTGCATGGAGAGTTCCAGTATGTGAAATCACTTCTCATTCACTCTCATTGTGTAGAGTTCCAGTGTGAAGCAATCACTTCCCATTCAATCTCAGTGTGTAGAGTTCCAGTGTGTGAAATCACTTCTCATTCACTCTCAGTGTGTAGAGTTCCACTGTGTGAAATCACTTCTCATTCACTCTCAGTGTGTAGAGTTCCAGTGTCTGAAATCACTTCTCATTCACTCTCAGCGTGTAGAGTCCCAGTGTGAAGCAATCACTTCCCATTCAATCTCAGTGTGGAGTTCCAGTGTGTGAAATCACTTCTCATTCACTCTCAGCGTGCAGAGTTCCAGTGTGTGAAATCACTTCTCATTCACTCTGTGTGTAGAGTTCCAGTGTGTGAAATCACTTCTCATTCACTCTCAGTGTGTATAGTTCCAGTGTGTGAAATCACTTCTCATTCACTCTCAGTGTGTAGAGTTCCAGTGTGAAGCAATCACTTCCCATTCACTCTCAGTGTGTAGAGTTCCAGTGTGTGAAATCACTTCCCATTCACTCTCAGTGTGTAGAGTTCCAGTGTGTGAAATCACTTCTCATTCACTCTCAGCGTGTAGAGTTCCAGTGTGTGAAACCACTTCTCATTCACTCTCAGTGTGTAGAGTTCCAGTGTGTGAAATCACTTCTCATTCACTCTCAGTGTGTAGAGTTCCAGTGTGTGAAATCACTTCTCATTCACACTGTGTGTAGAGTTCCAGTGTGTGAAATCACTTCTCATTCACTCAGCGTGTAGAGTTCCAGTGTGTGAAATCACTTCTCATTCACTTTGCATGGAGAGTTCCAGTATGTGAAATCACTTCTCATTCACTCTCATTGTGTAGAGTTCCAGTGTGAAGCAATCACTTCCCATTCAATCTCAGTGTGTAGAGTTCCAGTGTGTGAAATCACTGCTCATTCACTCTCAGTGTGTAGAGTTCCACTGTGTGAAATCACTTCTCATTCACTCTCAGTGTGTAGAGTTCCAGTGTCTGAAATCACTTCTCATTCACTCTCAGCGTGTAGAGTCCCAGTGTGAAGCAATCACTTCCCATTCAATCTCAGTGTGTAGAGTTCCAGTGTGTGAAATCACTTCCCATTCACTCTCAGTGTGGAGTTCCAGTGTGTGAAATCACTTCCCATTCACTCTCAGCGTGTACAGTTCCAGTGTGTGAAATCACTTCTCATTCACTCTCAGCATGTACAGTTCCAGTGTGTGAAATCACTTCTCATTCACTCTCAGTGTGTAGAGTTCCAGTGTGTGAAATCACTTCTCATTCACACTGTGTGTAGAGTTCCAGTGTGTGAAATCACTTCTCATTCACTTTGCGTGGAGAGTTCCAGTATGTGAAATCACTTCTCATTCACTCTCATTGTGTAGAGTTCCAGTGTGAAGCAATCACTTCCCATTCAATCTCAGTGTGTAGAGTTCCAGTGTCTGAAATCACTTCTCATTCACTCTCAGCGTGTAGAGTCCCAGTGTGAAGCAATCACTTCTCATTCACTCTCAGTGTGTAGAGTCCCAGTGTGAAGCAATCACTTCCCATTCAATCTCAGTGTGTAGAGTTCCAGTGTGTGAAATCACTTCCCATTCACTCTCAGTGTGGAGTTCCAGTGTGTGAAATCACTTCCCATTCACTCTCAGCGTGTACAGTTCCAGTGTGTGAAATCATTTCTCATTCACTCTCAGCATGTACAGTTCCAGTGTGTGAAATCACTTCTCATTCACTCTCAGTGTGGAGTTCCAGTGTGTGAAATCACTTCTCACTCACTCTCAGTGTGTAGAGTTCCAGTGTGTGAAATCACTTCCCATTCACTCTGTGTGTAGAGTTCCAGTGTGTGAAATTACTTCCCATTCACTCTCAGTGTGTAGAGTTCCAGTGTGTGAAATCACTTCTCATTCACTCTCAGTGTGTGGAGTTCCAGTGTGTGAAATCAATTCTCATTCACTCTCAGTGTGTGGAGTTCCAGTGTGTGAAATCACTTCTCATTCACTCTCAGTGTGTGGAGTTCCAGTGTGTGAAATCACTTCTAATTCACTCTCAGTGTGTAGAGTTCCAGTGTGTGAAATCACTTCTCATTCACTTTCAGTGTGTAGAGTTCCAGTGTGTGAAATCACTTCCCAATCACTCTGTGTGTAGAGTTCCAGTGTGTGAAATCACTTCTCATTCACTCTGTGTGTAGAGTTCCAGTGTGTGAAATCACTTCTCATTCACTCTCAGTGTGTGGCGTTCCAGTGTGTGATATCACTTCTAATTCACTCTCAGTGTGTAGAGTTCCAGTGTGTGAAATCACTTCTCATTCACTCTCAGCATGTAGAGTTCCAGTGTGTGAAACCACTTCTCATTCACTCTCAGTGTGTAGAGTTCCAGTGTGTGAAATCACTTCTCATTCACTCTCAGTGTGTAGAGTTCCAGTGTGTGAAATCACTTCTCATTCACACTGTGTGTAGAGTTCCAGTGTGTGAAATCACTTCTCATTCACTCTGCGTGTAGAGTTCCAGTGTGTGAAATCACTTCTCATTCACTTTGCGTGGAGAGTTCCAGTATGTGAAATCACTTCTCATTCACTCTCATTGTGTAGAGTTCCAGCGTGAAGCAATCACTTCCCATTCAATCTCAGTGTGTAGAGTTCCAGTGTGTGAAATCACTGCTCATTCACTCTCAGTGTGTAGAGTTCCACTGTGTGAAATCACTTCTCATTCACTCTCAGTGTGTAGAGTTCCAGTGTCTGAAATCACTTCTCATTCACTCTCAGCGTGTAGAGTCCCAGTGTGAAGCAATCACTTCCCATTCAATCTCAGTGTGTAGAGTTCCAGTGTGTGAAATCACTTCCCATTCACTCTCAGTGTGGAGTTCCAGTGTGTGAAATCACTTCCCATTCACTCTCAGCGTGTACAGTTCCAGAGTGTGAAATCACTTCTCATTCACTCTCAGTGTGTAGAGTTCCAGTGTGTGAAATCACTTCTCTTTCACTCTGTGTGTAGAGTTCCAGAGTGTGAAATCACTTCTCATTCACTCTCAGTGTGTAGAGTTCCAGTGTGTGAAATCACGTCTCATTCACTCTCAGTGTGTAGAGTTCCAGTGTGTGAAATCACTTCTCATTCACTCTGTGTGTAGAGTTCCAGTGTGTGAAATCACTTCTCATTCACTCTCAGTGTGTAGAGTTCCAGTGTGTGAAATCACTTCTCATTCACTCTGTGTGTAGAGTTCCAGTGTGTGAAATCACTTCTCATTCACTCTGTGTGTAGAGTTCCAGTGTGTGAAATCAATTCTCATTCACCGTGTGTAGAGTTCCAGTGTGTGAAATCACTTTTCATTCATTCTGTGTGTAGAGGTCCAGTGTGTGAAATCACTTCTCATTCAATCTCAGTGTGTAGAGTGCCAGTGTGTGAAATCACTTCTCATTCACTCTCAGTGTGTAGAGTTCCAGTGTGTGAAATCACTTCTCATTCACTCTCAGTGTGTAGAGTTCCAGTGTGAAGCAATCACTTCCCATTCAATCTCAGTGTGTAGAGTTCCAGTGTGTGAAATCACTTCTCATTCACTCTCAGTGTGTAGAGTTCCAGTGTGAAGCAATCACTTCCCATTCACTCTCAGTGTGTAGAGTTCCAGTGTGTGAAATCACTTCCCATTCACTCTCAGTGTGTAGAGTTCCAGTGTGTTAAATCACTTCTCATTCACTCTCAGTGTGTAGAGTGCCAGAGTGTGAAATCACTTCTCATTCACTCTCAGTGTGTAGAGTTCCAGTGGGTGAAATCACTTCTCATTCACTCTCAGTGTGTAGAGTTCCAGTGTGTGAAATCACTTCTCATTCACTCTGCGTGTAGAGTTCCAGTGTGTGAAATCACTTCTCATTCACTCTCAGTGTGTAGAGTTCCAGTGTATGAAATCACTTCTCATTCACTCTGTGTGTAGAGGTCCAGTGTGTGAAATTACTTCTCATTCACTCTGTGTGTAGAGTTCCAGTGTGTGAAATCACTTCCCATTCACTCTCAGTGTGTAGAGTTCCAGTGTGTGAAATCACTTCTCATTCACTCTGTGTGTAGAGTTCCAGTGTGTGAAATCACTTCTCATTCACTGTGTGTAGAGTTCCAGTGTGTGAAATCACTTCTCACTCACTCTGTGTGTAGAGTTCCAGTGTGTGAAATCACTTCCCATTCACTCTTAGTGTGTAGAGTTCCAGTGTGTGAAATCACTTCTCATTCACTCTGTGTGTAGAGTTCCAGTGTGTGAAATCACTTCTCATTCACTCTCAGTGTGTATAGTTCCAGTGTGTGAAATCACTTCTCATTCACTCTCAGTGTGTAGAGTTCCAGTGTGAAGCAATCACTTCCCATTCACTCTCAGTGTGTAGAGTTCCAGTGTGTGAAATCACTTCCCATTCACTCTCAGTGTGTAGAGTTCCAGTGTGTGAAATCACTTCTCATTCACTCTCAGCGTGTAGAGTTCCAGTGTGTGAAACCACTTCTCATTCACTCTCAGTGTGTAGAGTTCCAGTGTGTGAAATCACTTCTCATTCACTTTGCGTGGAGAGTTCCAGTATGTGAAATCACTTCTCATTCACTCTCATTGTGTAGAGTTCCAGTGTGAAGCAATCACTTCCCATTCAATCTCAGTGTGTAGAGTTCCAGTGTGTGAAATCACTGCTCATTCACTCTCAGTGTGTAGAGTTCCAGTGTGTGAAATCACTTCTCATTCACTCTCAGTGTGTAGAGTTCCAGTGTCTGAAATCACTTCTCATTCACTCTCAGCGTGTAGAGTCCCAGTGTGAAGCAATCACTTCCCATTCAATCTCAGTGTGTAGAGTTCCAGTGTGTGAAATCACTTCCCATTCACTCTCAGTGTGGAGTTCCAGTGTGTGAAATCACTTCCCATTCACTCTCAGCGTGTACAGTTCTAGTGTGTGAAATCACTTCTCATTCACTCTCAGCATGTACGGTTCCAGTGTGTGAAATCACTTCTCATTCACTCTCAGTGTGTAGAGTTCCAGTGTGTGAAATCACTTCCCATTCACTCTGTGTGTAGAGTTCCAGTGAGTGAAATCACTTCTCATTCATTTAGGGGCCATGGTGGCATAGTGGTTAGCACTGTTGCCTCGCAACGCCAGGGACCCTCGATCGAATCCGGCCTCGGTTGACTGTCTGTGTGGAGTTTGCACATTCTCCCCGTGTCTGCGTGGGTTTCCTCCGGGTGCTCCGCTTTCCTCCCACAGTCCAAAGATGTGCGGGTTAGGTTGATTTGGCTATGATAAATTGACCCTTAGTGTTAGGGGGATTAAATACGTGGGGTTACGGGGATAGGGTGGGATATGTGTCGGTGCAGGCTCGATGGGCCGAAATGGCCTATATCTGCACTGTGGGGATTCTGTGATTCACTCTCAATGTGTAGAGTTCCAGTGTGTGAAATCACTTCTCATTCACTCTCAGTGTGTAGAGTTCCAGTGTGTGAAATCACTTCCCATTCACTCTCAGTGTGTAGAGTTCCAGTGTGTGAAATCACTTCTCATTCACTCTCAGTGTGCAGATTTCCAGTGTGTGAAATCACTTCCCATTCACTCTCAGTGTGGAGTTCCAGTGTGTGAAATCACTTCTCATTCACTCTCAGCGTGTAGAGTTCCAGTGTGTGAAATTACTTCTCATTCACTCTCAGCGTGTAGAGTTCCAGTGTGTGAAATCACTTCTCATTCACTCTCAGTGTGTAGAGTTCCAGTGTGTGAAATCACTTCTCACTCACTCTCAGTGTGTAGAGTTCCAGTGTGTGAAATCACTTCTCATTCACTCTGTGTGTAGAGTTCCAGTGTGTCAAATCACTTCTCATTCATTTAGGGGCCACGGTGGCATAGTGGTTAGCACTGTTGCCTCACAACGCCAGGGACCCTCGATCGAATCCGGCCTCGGATAACTGTCTGTGTGGAGTTTGCACATTCTCCCCGTGTCTGCGTGGGTTTCCTCCGGGTGCTCCGGTTTCCTCCCACAGTCCAAAGATGTGCGGGTTAGGTTGATTTGGCTATGATAAATTGACCCTTAGTGTTAGGGGGATTAAATACGTGGGGTTACGGGGATAGGGTGGGATATGTGTCGGTGCAGGCTTGATGGGCCGAAATGGCCTCTATCTGCACTGTGGGGATTCTGTGATTCACTCTCAATGTGTAGAGTTCCAGTGTGTGAAATCACTTCTCATTGACTCTCAGTGTGTAGAGTTCCAGTGTGTGAAATCACTTCTCATTCACTCTCAGTGTGCAGAGTTCCAGTGTGTGAAATCACTTCTCATTCACTCTGCGTGTAGAGTTCCAGTGTGTGAAATCACTTCTCATTCACACTGTGTGTAGAGTTTCAGTGTGTGAAATCACTTCTCATTCACTCTCAGCGTGTAGAGTTCCAGTGTGTGAAATTACTTCCCATTCACTCTCAGTGTGTAGAGTTCCAGTGTGTGAAATCACTTCTCATTCACTCTCAGTGTGTGGAGTTCCAGTGTGTGAAATCACTTCTCATTCACTCTCAGTGTGTGGAGTTCCAGTGTGTGAAATCACTTCTCATTCACTCTCAGTGTGTGGAGTTCCAGTGTGTGATATCACTTCTAATTCACTCTCAGTGTGTAGAGTTCCAGTGTGTGAAATCACTTCTCATTCACTCTCAGTGTGTAGAGTTCCAGTGTGTGAAATCACTTCCCATTCACTCTGTGTGTAGAGTTCCAGTGTGTGAAATCACTTCTCATTCACTCTCAGTGTGTAGAGTTCCAGTGTGTGAAATCACTTCCCATTCACTCTCAGTGTGGAGTTCCAGTGTGTGAAATCACTTCTCATTCACTCTCAGTGTGTAGAGTTCCAGTGTGTGAAATCACTTCTCCTTCACTCTCAGTGTGTAGAGTTCCAGTGTGTGAAATCACTTCTCATTCACTCTCAGCGTGTAGAGTTCCAGTGTGTGAAATTACTTCCCATTCACTCTCAGTGTGTAGAGTTCCAGTGTGTGAAATCACTTCTCATTCACTCTCAGCGTGTAGAGTTCCAGTGTGTGAAATCACTTCCCATTCACTCTCAGTGTGTAGAGTTCCAGTGTGTGAAATCACTTCTCATTCACTCTCAGCGTGTAGAGTTCCAGTGTGTGAAATCACTTCTCATTCACTCTCAGCGTGTAGAGTTCCAGTGTGTGAAATCACTTCCCATTCACTCTCAGTGTATAGAGTTCCAGTGTGTTAAATCACTTCCCATTCACTCTCAGTGTGTAGAGTTCCAGTGTGTGAAATCACTTCTCATTCACTCTCAGTGTGTAGAGTTCCAGTGTGTGAAATCACTTCCCATTCACTCTCAGTGTGGAGTTCCAGTGTGTGAAATCACTTCTCATTCACTCTCAGTGTGTAGAGTTCCAGTGTGTGAAATCACTTCTCATTCACTCTCAGTGTGGAGTTCCAGTGTGTGAAATCACTTCTCATTCACTCTGTGTGTAGAGTTCCTGTGTGTGAAATCACTTCTCATTCACTCTCAGTATATAGAATTACAGTCAATGTTCCCTTTAAGCTGCACAGCCTGCGCGACGCTTTGGAGGTTTCGTGCAGCTGGCTAACTGGCTTTTAAATGCAAAAAACGCACATATGCGGCATTTTGAATGGGGCTGCGCAGCCGGTTATAGGGGCTGCGCGACACCCCAAAAAATTAAGAGGGAACATTGATTCGAGTGTGTAGAATTCCAGTGTGTAATGTAGAAAATTCTTCGAGGGCTTGACCAGGTAGATGCTGAGAGGCGATTTCCCCTGGCTGGAGAGTCTAGAACGAGGGGTCACTATCGCAGGATAATGGGTCGGCAGAGAGTTGTGAATCTTTGTAATTCTCTATCCCAGAGGGCTGTGGATGTTCAGTTGGTAAGTCTATTCAAGACTGAGATCAATAGATTTTGGGGCACTACAGGAGTCAAGGGATGGCAGGAATGACGTATGAAGAGAGATTGGGTCGATTAGGCTTATATTCGCTCGAGTTTAGAAGAATGAGAGGGGATCTCATTGAAACTTATAAAATTCTAACAGGACTAGACAGACTAGATGCAGGAAGGATGTTCCCAATGGTCGGGGAGTCCAGAACCAGAGGTCACAGTCTAAGGATAAGGGGTAAGCCATTTAGGACTGAGATGAGGAGGAATTTCTTCACCCAGAGAGTGGTGAACCTGTGGAATTCTCTACCACAGAAGGCAGTTGAGGCCAATTCATTAAATATATTCAAGAAGTAGATAGATATATTTCTTAAGGCTAAAGGGATCAAGGGATATGGGGAGAAAGCAGGGACAAGGTACTGAATTTGGATGATCAGCCATGATCTCATTAAATGGCGGAGCAGGCTCGAGGGGCCGAATGGCCTACTGCTGCTCCTATCTTCTGTGCTTCTATATGGGGTTAGGGCGAGAAAGTGGAGTTGAGGTAGAAGAACAGCCATGATCTTATTGAATGACGGAGCAGGCTCGAAGGGCCATATGGTGCACTCCTGCTCCTATTTCTTATGTTCTTATGTGTGAAATCACTTCCCATTTATTCCCAGTGTGCAGAATTCCAGTGCCTGAATTCACTTCCCATTCACTGCCTTTAATCAAAATCCTGATCTAAAACATATAACATTTGTGCAGTTGCTGAGCTTCAATCGTTGAGTGCAGTAAAGTATATTAAATCATAGAATGGTTACGGCACAGGAGGCCATTCGGCCCGTCGAGCCAATGCCAGCTCTCTGCAGGAGCACTTCAGCTAGTCCAACTTCTGCTAGTCACACTCCCCGGCCCTTTCCCCGTAGCCCTGCAATTTTTTTTCCTTCAGGTACTTATCCAACTCCCTTTTGAAAGCCACGATTGAATCTGCCTCCACCACCCTTTCAGGCAGTGCATTCCAGATCCTAACCACTCGCTGCGTAAACAGTTTTTTTCCTCATGTCGCCTTTGGTTCTTCTGCCAATCACCTTGAATCTGTGTCCTCTGGATCTTGATCCTTCCGCCAATGGGAACAGTTTCTCTCTCTACTCTGTCTAGACCCCTCATGATTTTGAACACCTCTATCAAATCTCCTCTCAACCTTCTCTGCTCTAAAAAGGTTGGGGACTTAAATTATCCTAATATAGACTGGGATAGTGATCGTGTAAAGAGCAGAGAGAAGTGTGTTCAGGAGAAATTTCTTGATCAGTACGTTTCTGACCCAACGAGGAAGGAGGCATTACTTGATCTAGTTCTGGGGAATGAGGTGGGTCAAGTGGAGCAAGTGTCAGTAGGGGAACTTTTAGGGAACACTGATCATAGTATCATAAGGTTTAGATTAGCTATGGAAAAGGTCAGGGAGCAATCAAGAGCAAAAATACTTAATTGGAGGAGGGCCAATTTCAGTGGGCTTAGAACGGATCTGACCCAGGTAAATTGGAATCAAATCGTTGGCCTAATGTTGCTCAGACACAGCAGCACGTTCTAGAAATCTAATCAGTTTGTGTAAAGTAGATGATGAATGGTTTCCTCTTGTTTAGATTTTAATTACTGAGCGAAGAGTGACAAGGGATGGGAAACAAAGCTTCGTCAGTTGTGTTCGTATGATATGCGATTTAGCCATGAAACTAATTTAGGCAATTATCAGGGCTGGGTTGTAATAATTTTAATAATTATCTGAACAGTGTGAAATTATAACCATGAGGTGGTTAATTACAGGCTTGTATAAACTGGTAGATGTTTGGGAGACGAGAGGATTTCTTCTGCTGTGTTAACAGGGCAGCCGACATGTGAAAGAGATCAGTGCGTGCAAAGCTTTCCAGCCAACAGTCAGTGCCTCGTGCATTACCCTTATCAGTGTAATAGATATGTCCCAGGCGCCCTGCAGCAAGACAGGTTTTGGTTTCCAGAGATTCAAAACTAAGGTAAGTGTTTCCGGGAAACGATCTGACAGCAGCCCAGAGACCGAACGGAATAGGAGGAGCGTGTTGAATATTAACGGTGCGTCTATTTGGTGCAACATCAGCACAGCCAAGGGACAAGACACTTTCAGCACAAAGAGAAACTCAACATCCAGTTCAACAATCTATTGTTTTTTTTTATTCGTTCCTGGGATGTGGATGTCGCTGGCAAGGCCAGTATTTATTGCCCATCTCTCGCCGCAGAATACCCAACCTC
Organism: Squalus acanthias; assembly: GCA_030390025.1. Taxonomy (NCBI): domain Eukaryota; kingdom Metazoa; phylum Chordata; class Chondrichthyes; order Squaliformes; family Squalidae; genus Squalus; species Squalus acanthias. The sequence continues at coordinate 167,175,028 of CM059428.1, read as the reverse complement.
TGACCTGCTCTTGTAGCCACAATATTTTTGTGGCTGGTCCAGTTATGTTTCTGGTCAATCTCAGATCATAACTACTGCTCCCATCTTTTCAGACAGCAGGCGCTAATAATGAATCTGCTGTTGCCATTTACAGCGCCTCTAGACTCAAATTTTGTTTCTTTTATTGTCCCATTACCTTTTGCCTGGCACCATCATCCCTTTTGTCATTTAATCTCTCCTGCCTTCCACCCTATCACAGACCTTCCCTTTTGTTCTTTCCTCTCCTCCCTCCTTTTCCTGTCTCTGTACTTGTTTAAAACCTGTTACATCTGTTACTTTTTCCAGTTCTGATGAAAGGTCAACGACCTGAAACGTTGGCCATGATTTTCCCTACCTCGGCGGGTCCGTGGCGGGCAATGTCGGTGGCCGGTCTCGGCCCCGCTGTTGGCTCCATCCCAGCCTCCGACATGACTTTCCCCTGATTGGGCTTGTTGAGCCCTCCCAGCGAGTTTCCCGGTCAAGTGAAGGAAGCAGGTCTGATGACGTCATTTATGATGCGTCATCAGCCGGTTTCCTTCAAGGGACCATGTGCAAATTTACTTTGACATTTGTGTTGTCAGTGTCCTACAGCATTGAGGTGCTGCAAACGCTGACAAGCACTGCACAGAGGAGCACGGCTGCACCCAGGCTCTCCCATGACTCCCTCCATATATTTATGGAGGGAGTCACAGCACGCGGGGAGGTTCTTTTCCCTTCTCATGGGCGAAGAGACCTCCCCAGGAGACCAACGCAGCCTGGTTGCACATTGCACAGGAGGGCACAAGCAGGGATGGTGCAAACCTTTCAATGATCTCAGTAGATCACGAAACGTTACTGCAAAGCCACACTCAACCTCATCCTGCTTTGCCACTCATCACATTGAAATCTTTATTTTCAACACTTTGCTTTCTTGGACAGATTTGTGTGCACCTTTGGAAGTGGCTTAGTGAGCTGCAGTGAATGGTGAGACATAACGGTACCCCCGCAATGCTGATGAGTGTGAAAGGAATGGCTTGGACATTGTAGGGATGCTTTATGGTGTTGGCGTGGGGTGGTGCCAACCTGGCGCATTCATGTGGCAGCCGGGGTGTGCAGCGTCAAGTGAAGTAAATCTGGCCATGGTTTGGCCATCCCTGGCGTCCCGGGCAGCAATGTGGTCGGGTGCTGATGCCCTCGGTCCTGTGCAGCATCAGGTGATTGCGGAGAAGGTCGGTGTTGTTGTTGGTGCTGCTGGTCTGCCTGGTGATGCTGGTGTTGGGGCTGATCGTGGTCAGATTCTGAGGACCAAGGTGAGAGAGTATAAAGTGCACCCTTGCTGATGTAATAGATGGCAGGTGAAGTAGAGATGACAGAAGCGATCAGTCAATAATGAGGTCAGACTGCATGGAGACTTGTGTAAAGACTTGCAGTGTCCTGAGTGCAGCTCCAACAACACTCAAGAAGCTCGACACCATCCAAGAGAAAGCAGCCCGCTTGATTGGCACCCCCTCTACCACCTTAAACATCCACTCCCTCCACCACCGGCGTACCGTGGCTGCAGTGTGTACCATCTACAAGATGCACTGCAGCAACTCGCCAAAGCTTCTTCGGCAGCACCTCCCAAACCCGCGACCTCTTCCACCTAGACGCATGGGAACACCACCGCCTCCAAGTTCCCCTCCAAGTCACACACCATCCTGATTTGGAAGTATATCGCCGATCCTTCATCGTCACTGGGTCAAAATCCTGGAACTCCCTCCCTAACAGCACTCTGGGAGTACCTTCACCACACGGACTGCAGCAGTTCAAGAAGGCGGCTCACCACCACCTTCTCAAGGGCAATTAGGGATGGGCAATAAATGCCAGCCTTGTCGGTGATGCCCACATCCCATAAAAACGAATATTTTTTTTTTTTTTAATCCTGAATCTGTAGTGGAAATGCAGCTCAGAGATGCTAGTGCTTAAGAAAGAACTTCATTGGCTGTAAAGCGCTTTGGGACATCCTGAATATTTTTTTTTTTTTTAATCCTGAATCTGTAGTGGAAATGCAGCTCAGAGATGCTAGTGCTTAAGAAAGAACTTCATTGGCTGTAAAGCGCTTTGGGACATCCTGAGGTTGTGAAAGCAAAATAAGAAAGAATTGCATTTATATAGCGCCTTTCACGTACACCGGACGTCTCAAAGCACTTTACAGCCAACTTTTGAAGTGTAGTCACTGTTGTAATGTAGGAAACACGGCAGCCTATTTGCGCACAGCAAGCTCCCACAAACAGCAATGTGATAATGACCAGATAATCTGTTTTTGTTATGTTGATTGAGGAATAAATATTGGCCAGGACACCGGGGATAACTCCGCTGCTCTTCTTCGAAATAGTGCCATGGGATCTTTCACGTCCACCTGAGAGAGCAGACGGGGCCTCGGTTTAACGTCTCATCCGAAAGACGGTAAGATAAGAGAAGATATCTGAATCAGCTGGGAGCTTTGAGTTGACATTTGAAGCTGTCAACTCATCAGCTGGTTCAATGGCCATTGACCTCCCGCCTCAGCTTCACTGACGAGGCGGGAAACCCGTGGGAGACCTGTGAAAGTTAAAAAGCTGGGAAAAAAAGCATTGTTAAGTGGCTGTAAACAAACCAGTAAAGATTTGAATTGGGTCCCCCACCGCTGCCTGTCGGGTCTGCTCAGCGCTGACAGACCCGACATCGGGAAATGCAGCTGTGCGCGTTTTGACACCCGCTGTCAATCATTTTAAATTTCACAGCTGACCCGCCACCAATGGGGTCTGCTGAGCGCCGGCAAAATTGCGGCCGTTAACTCTGTTTCTCTCTCCACAGATGCTGCCTGACCTGCTGAGTATTTTCCAGCATTTTCTGTTTTTAGTACAAAAAGAAACAAGGGTTTCGGATTTTTATAGAGTCATAGATAGAGTTATACAGCACAGAAAGAGGCCCTTCGGCCCATCGTGTCCGCACCGGCCATCAAGCCCTGTCTATTCTAATCCCATTTTCCAGCACTTGGTCCGTAGCCTTGTATGCTATGGCGTTTCAAGTGCTCATCTAAATGCTTCTTGAATGTTGAGGGTTCCTGCCTCTACCACCCTTTCAGGCAGTGAGTTCCAGATTCCAACCACCCTCTGGGTGAAAAAGTTTTTCCTCAAATCCCCTCTAAACCTCCTGCCCCTTACCTTGAAACTATGCCCCCTGGTTATTGACCCTTCTACGAAGGGGAAAAGTTCCTTTCTATCTACCCTATCTATGCCCCTCATAATTTTGTACACCTCAATCAGGTCCCCCCTCAGCCTTCTCTGCTCTAAGGAAAACAACCCCAGCCTGTCCAGTCTCTCTTCATAGCTGAAGCGCTCCAGCCCAGGTAACATCCTGGTGAATCTCCTCTGCACCCTCTCCAATGCAATCACATCCTTCCTGTAGTGTGGCGACCAGAACTACACACAGTATTCCAGCTGTGGCCTAACTAGCGTTTTGTACAGCTCCATCATAACCTCCCTGCTCTTATATTCTATGCCTCGGCTAATGAAGGCAAGTATCCCATATGCCTTTTTAACCACCTTATCTACCTGTCCTGCTGCCTTCAGGGATCTATGTACATGCACACCAAGGTCCCTCTGATCCTCTGTCCTTCCTAGGGTCCTACCATTCATTGTGTATTCCCTTGCCTTGTTAGTCCTCCCAAAATGCATCACCTCACACTTTTCAGGGTTAAATTCCATTTGCCACTGTTCTGCCCATCTGACCAACCCGTCTATATCGTCCTGTAGCCTGAGGCTTCCCTCCTCGCTATTTACCACTCCACCAATTTTGTGTCATCTGCGAACTTACTGATCATACCTCCTACATTCATATCTAAATCATTAATGTACACTACAAACAGCAAAGGACCCAGCACCGATCCCTGCTGTACACCACTGGACACAGGCTTCCAGTCACAAAAACAACCTTCGACCATCATCCTCTGCCTCCTGCCACTAAGCCAATTTTGGATCCAATGTGCCAAATTGCCCTGGATCCCATGGGCTCTTACCTTCTTGACCAGTCTCCCATGCGGGACTTTGTCAAAAGCCTTACTGAAGTCCATGTAGACTACATCAACTGCACTACCCTCATCCACGCACCTAGTCACCCCCTCGAAAAATTCAATCAAATTGGCTGACTATCCTTGATTAATCCTTGCCTCTCCAAGTGGAGACTAATTCTGTCCCTCAGAATTTTTTCCAATAATTTCCCTACCACTGATGTTAGGCTCACTGGCCTGTAATTCCCTGGTTTATCCCTACTACCCTTCTTGAATAATGGTACTACGTTAGCTGTCCTCCAGTCCTCTGGCACCTCCCTGTGGCCAGAGAGGTTCTGAAAATTTGTGTCAGAGCCCCTGCAATCTCCTCCCTTTCCTCACACAGCAGCCTGGGATACATCTCATCTGGGCCTGGGGATTTATGCACTTTTAAGCCCGCTAAATCTGCTAGTACCTCCTCCCTCTCAATACTAATTTATTCAAGTATATCACAATCCCCCTGCCTGATTTCTATGCCTACATCGTCCTTCTCCATAGTGAACACAGATGCAAAATATTCATTTACAACCTCACCCACATTTTCCGGCTCTACACACAGATTGCCACTTTGGTCCCCAATGGGCCCTACTTGTTCACCAACTTCTTGTGTGGGACCTTATCGAAGGCCTTCTGAAAATTCAAATACACCACATCTACCGGTTCCCCTTTGTCTACTCCACTAGTTACATCCTCAAAGAACTCCAATAGGTTTGTCAAACAGGATTTCCCTTTCATAAATCCATGTTGACTCTGCCCAATCTTACTACTGTATTAGTTTCTAAGTGCCCAGTTACTGCATCCTTTATAATAAATTCCAGCATTTTCCCAACTACTGATGTGAGGCTAACAGATCTGTAATTCCCCGTTTTCTCTCTCCCTCCTTTCTTAAATAGCGGGGTTACACTTGCTATCCTCCAATCTGCAGGAACCGTTCCAGAATCTATAGAATTTTGGAAGATGACAACCAATGCGTCCACTATCCCAATGGCCACCTCTTTCAAAACCCGAGGATGTAGGTCATCCGGTCCTTGGGATTTGTCGACTTTTAGTCCCATTAAGTTTGCTAGTACTGTTTTTTTACTAATAATAATTTCTTTAAGTTCCTCATTCTCCCCACACCCTTGGTTTTCTCGTATTTCTGGGAGGTTTTTTGTGTCTTCCTCCGTGAAGACAGAAACAAAGTATTCATTTAATTTCCATGCCATTTCCTCATTCCCCATTATAAATTCTCCTGTCTTTGACTGTAAAGGACCTACATTTACCTTCGCCAGTCTTTTCCTTTTCACATACCTATAGAAGCTTTTACAATCCGTTTTTATATTTTTGCGCTAGTAACAGAAGGTCCACCACCGCCTTCTGAAGCCAGCCAGGGTTGAGCAGTAAATGTCGGCCTTGCCAGCGACGCCCACATCCCGAGAATGAATAGATATAACTGCTCATTCACCTCATTGCTGTTTGTGGTTTCCTGCTGTATGCAAAGTGGCTGCCATATGTATCCATATAAAAACAGTACCTTCGCTTCAAACTGCTGCCCCCATTCTGAGTATTGTGTACCTTTCTGGTCACTGTGCTTGGAGTACAAAGAAGGACAACTAAGTTGACAACTGAGATTGGAAAGGTGAGTGGAAAAGAGGCTTAGTGGAAACAGATAAAGTGGATCCCAGAGCGATAATCAATAGTAATACAGGAACACTGATTCAAACGTAGACAAGAGAAAATTCAGTCAAAATATGCAGGCCGATTTCCAATCTCCCCACCGCCCCCCAATCCCCACCGCCCCCCCTTTTCCCTTGCCTGGGTGCTGCACTGGTGCGGTTCACTTGACTGCGTTGCGCCTGACCAGGCCTCAGTACACCTACGTTTGGCAGGCCGTCTCATTTGCACGGCCCAGTCACACCAATGGCACCTCTCCCCCACCACCCGCCCCAAGTCCCCGCTCCCCCCCCCCCTTACCACACCCCCCCACCCCCTCCCCCGCGAGCTGGGGACTAGCCCCTGGAAACGGTGGGGGGTGGGGCAGACTTTGGCTGCTGCTGGAGAGGCCTGGAGCAGCAGCAATGGCTGCCGTGGTCAGGGGGCTTCGGGCAGCTGTCTCTAATGTAAAGAAATGGGGCTTTGTATGCAGGACAGCTGGCTCGCCCCTCTCCCAATCCTTCACGAGGTTCCAAGGCCGGCTACTTCTGGGCACTGCTGCAAGTGGCTGCCCGGCTGGTGAAGGAGCAGAAAATGAACTTGGAGGGCTGGGAGCAGCCTGTCCTGCCTGGATTTGAATGACTGCCCTGCCACGGACCTATTGTACATACAGGCAATCTCTCCCTCCCACCCCACATTGGGGAAAGCCTTAAAACTAATCTAAAGGGGCAGACCCCTTATCCTGAGACTAAGGCCCTTCATTCTAGACTCTCCAGCCAGGGGAAACAGCCTCGCAGCATCTACCCTGTCAAGCCCTCTAAGAATTTTACACGTTTCAATGAGATCACCTCTCAATCTTCTAAACTCCAAAGAATATAGGCCCATTCTACTCAATCTCTCCCCATAGGACAGCCCTCTCATCCCAGGAATCAATCTGGTGAACCTTCATTGCAGCCCCTCTAAGGCAAGTATATCCTTTGTTAGGTAAGGAGACCAAAACTGTGCACAGTACTCCAGGTGTGGTCTCTATATAATTTCGGCAAGACTTCCTGGCTGTGAAATTGGGCTCCGTAACACCTGTTTTTTCGATGCTACAAGTGCCGTTTTGGCTCCAAAATGGTGTCCGCGGTGCACACGCGCACTTCTGGTGCGAGTTGCGCCGGACGCCATCTTGGTGTGGACGTTAGCACCGGCGCAGTGAGTGCACACCGGAAGTATGCAGAGTAGGCAGATCATGACATCAATCAGCGTGTAACGCTGATTTTACGCCAGTGCTGCCATTTTGGAGCTCAATGCTCCAGCTAACGCCCTCTCTTAAGCTCTCACAGCTGAACACGCGTTCAGCAACAGGAAGGATCCCCACCAGCGCTATTTAAAGGGATCAACTACTTACAGGTTAGTTGCTGATTGATTTCAACTGGCTGTTGCTGAGTTTGTAGAAGTGTTTGGTGGTTTCTAGAGTTATTTAAAGTTGCTAAAGTCTGCAGGGAGTGCTGTGGCAGGTGCTGAAGGGCTTTGTCCTGACCTCAAGGATTCTGCACAGACCACTTCCTCCCAGACATGGGTGCATTAGTAGGCATTCGACTTGGGCTATAGCATGACAGGGAGAGTGAGCAGAGACGACACAAAGCAGGAAAAGCTCTCAGCAGGAGGCCATATCCGCCCAGGGTGTTCAGGGAGCAACACTCCTGTCTGAACCTCAGCGAGAAACAGTGAGTCAGACGTCTGCGCTTCACCAAGGATGTCCTCACTGAAATCTGCCACCTGCTGCAGCCACAACTGCAACCTCAGAACAGGGCAAGGACCGCATTGCCAGTGGCTGTGACGGTCATGGTGGCCAGGAGATATTTGCAACATCTCCCAGTTTTGCCGTGCACTGGTGCGTATGGGAGGTAACTGAGGATCTGTATTTCGAGAGAGCTGAATACATTTCCTTCTCTCTGGCCAGTGAGCTGCAGGCGGAGTGAGCCCATGGCTTTGTGAGGATTGCAGGCTTCCCCGTAGTGCAGGGTGCCATTGACTGCACGCACGTCGCTTTGCGGGTGCCACATTTCAACTCTGAGATGCACCACTTCCTGAATGTCCAGCTGGTGTGCAACCATACTCAGCGAATCATGCAGGTGAATGCCCGGTATCCTGGCAGCAGTCATAATGCCTTCATTCTGTGGCCGTCCTCTGTGCCATCTGCATTTGAGCCATCACGACAATCGTGAGGGTGGCTACTGGGCGACAAGGGCTATCCGTTAACAACTTGGCTCATGACTCCGGTGCGCAACCCACAGACACGTGGGCAGCATTCATACAACGAAAGCCATGTTGCCGCACGAAATATCATCGAGCAGATCATTGGTGCGCTGAAGCGACGCTTCTTCTGCCTGAACGGCTCCGCTCGATGGTTTCAGCCCCGCCACTGGCCACGGCCTCAGCGATGACCGCTCCAATGATGGTGACCATCATCTCCTTCATCAGGGTAAGGTCATGCAGCCGTGCCTGTCCCCCGTCGGTTAGCTCCTGCTGCCTCCGGTTATGCCCCAACTTGTCCTGCAAGAGAGAGGGAAGTGTGCCAGTGAGTGTAGTGCAATGTGTTTGGGTGATGTGCCTGCCATGGTAGTGGCAGTGTGTGCAAGCTGTGAGATGTGGGTGTGAGGCTTACAGCAGTGCTAAGTGTGTGAGGGTGAGGTGAAGCTATGAATGTGAGATATGAGTCCTGTTTGATAGAGAGTATTGGTAGGTGAGTGATGGGGGTACAGTGCATTGAGCAGTGTGTGAGGCTAGTGGTGCAGTGCGTGGGATATGGCATTTGAAGATGAATTCACTGACCTAGACCATTCGTGTGAGGCCATTGAACTTTTTGCGGCACTGCATCAGCACTGCACTCAGGGCTTGACTCCTGGCATTGACCGCCACAGCTACCTGCTCCCACTGCCTTCACAGAGTTTGTCTGGAAGGCCTCCTGGCCCCCTGTGGATAGAGGACCTCGCTCCTCCTGTCCATCTCCTCCACCAAGGCCTCCACTGCAGCATCAGAAAACCTTGGAGCACGCCCTCTCCCCTGTTGCACCATTATTCAGTGTTCTTCCTGCTAGAGTCTCCTCTACAAAGAGTTCCAGCACCTGCTCCAGCCAGAATGCACCTCCCCTTTAATAGGTGCAGTCTGGCTTTATGTAGTGCAGGCTGGCTTTAAGTGGTGCTGGACTCGCACGAACTTGGGCCCCTTGCTGAAGCATTAGGCCACTCAACAAAACGTTTAGCGCTGGCTGAACGCTCCAATCATTTAAATTAGCAGGCAGCACGAAGTTTGTATCGGAAGCAACGGGCGCGGGTTAATCGTGAATCGTGATCCCCACGCCCATTTTCGGGGGCTATCGAATTTAGCCCCCCTTACACTTGTACTCCAACCTCCTTGCAATAAAGGCTAACATACCATTTGCCTTCCTAATTGCTTGCTGTACCTGCATGGTAACTTTCTGTGATTCGTGTACAAGAACACACCCAAATCCCTCTGAATACCAACATTTACTAGTCTCTCACCTTTAAAAAGAAGATTTAATGGAGGTTTTTAAAATATGAAGAGTTTCAATAGAGTGAATAGAGAAGGATTATTTCCTCTGGTTGGGGAGTCGGTGACAGGGGTGTCATCAATTTAAAATTATCACTAAGACAGACAGGAGAAAGATTAAGAGAATTTTTTTTACACTGTGGGTTATTGAAATATGAGTGCTTTGCCACTGGGATTGGTTGTGGCAGAGATCACTGCATTCACAAAGGAAAAACTGGATAATTATATGAAGCAGAGGAAGATGCAGGACCATGGGGAGAAAGCAGGGCAGTGGGAAATATTTTTGGATTGTTCGAGAAAAGAGCGAGCAGAGACATGATGGGTCAAATGGCCTCCTTCTGTGCCGGAAAATACTACGGTTCTACGGGAAGGAAATGTTGAAATGGCTCCATCCGATGGAGAGGGTGAACACTGGTGGACCGGATGTCTATTCACATCTTCCTTTTGGTATCTTTTGTGCAAAGTAACTCATTAGCTGTGAAACATTTTAGAATATATCAGAGAGCCGTGAGCAGGTACTAAATAAATGTAGGATCTTTCTTTCTATCCGGGAGGGTAGAGACTTATGTGCCGGCAGCTCTCCAATACTTCACTAAACCGACCATTAATGAAAGAAAGACTTGCATTTATATAGCGCCTTTCACAACCTCAGGATGTTCCAAAGTGCTTTACAGCCAATGAAGTGTAGTCACTGTTATAATGTAGGAAATGCGGCAGCTAATTTGCATACAGTAAGTTCCCACGGACAGCAATGTGATAATGACCAGATCATTTCTTTTTAGCGATGTTGGTTGACGGATTCATATTGGCCAGGAAACCATGGATAACTCCCCTGCTATTCTTTGAAAGATTGCCATGGGATCTTTTACACTCACCTGAGAGGCTGGCGGGGCCTCGGTTTATACTGTAGGACTTCATCAGATTATACTGTAAGAATTCATAATTTTATTCTGTCAGAATTCATCATTTATAATGTAACAATCCTTCACATTTATACTGTATGGAGTACTTTAAACTGTCTGAATCATCACTTTCAAATGCAAGAATTTGTCATTTTATATTGAAAGAATTCATCACTTTAAACTTTAACAGTATGTTACTTTAAAATGCAAGAATTCATCACTTCATACTGTAAGAATCCACCATTTAAAATTTAAGAATTTTCCACTATAAACTGTAAGAATACGAACATACGAAAATGACGGGCAGGAAAGGACCAGTTGGACCATCCTGGTTAAGCACTTCTTCCTTTCTCCGTCTCCCACCCCTTTCCGCCCCCCCCCCCCACCCTCCCCCCACCCCGGCTCAACCTCACACCCACTCTCGCAGCCATGTAATCTCCTGGGAGAGGCAAAAAAAAAAACCCAGGGCCAAAATACTCTGTAAAATTCCTCTCCAACCCCCTCAGGCGATGGAAACCAGTCCAGGAGATCACATGGACCAAGTGTTATCTATAAAGACACTTGGTTTCTATATGCTGTGATCTCTGGCCCAATCAGGAACCGGTCCAGCTCCCTCTTGAAGGCAATGCAGAGAGTCAGCACCAACTGTACCAGCCGGCATTGTGTTCCAGAGGCTCACTCCTCTCTGGGAAAAGAAGAACCGCCCAACAGCCAGTCTATTCCTACTCTTACACAGTATTAACTCATGTGGTCCTCCTCAATCTGTTAAACTGGAATAATCTATCAATAGGCACGCTATCCAGCCCTTTGATTATTTTATAGCCCTCTATCGGGTCACCTCTAAGTCTACACTGCTCTAAAGTAAATCGACCAAGGTCCTTGAGCCTATCTGAGTAGCTGAGGTTCTTTGAGCTTGGAATCATTCTTGTAGCTCTCCTCTGGACCTTTTTCAAGGCCACTGTATCACCCACCATGTGGGGGACCAAAACTGGGCATATTCTCTCTCTCTCTCTTTCTCTCTCCACGGATGCTGCCTGGCCTGCTGAGTTTTTCCAGCGTTTTCTGTTGTTATTTCTGGGCATATTCTAGCTGTGGTCTGACCAGCGACCTGTATAGTGACAGAATGGTGTCCTTTGATTTATACTGAATGGTTCCATTAATATAACCTAATACCTTGTTTGCTTTAGCTACAGTTTCTCTACATTGGTCATAAACCTTTAGTGATCTGTGCACAATAACACCAAGACCTTTTTCTCTCTCGACCTCGTTCAGTATTGTTCCCTGCAAATGATACGTGTATTCTGTGTTGGCCCGACTAACATTCATGACACTACATTTATCTAAATTAAATGCCATTTGCCAATGTGTGGCCCACTCCCGGAGCACATCTAAATCTTTTTGGATTTGATTGCACTCCTCTACCGTCTTAACCGTTGCACAGATTTTGGTGCGATCTGCAAACTTAACTCACCATACTCCCAACACCACTGTGCAGGTCATTAATAAAGACCGTGAAGAGTAGTGGGCTTAGGACCGATCCCTGGGGGACACCACTTAGTAACATGTCTCCAAGCTGAACCACTTCCATTAACTACAACGTTTTGGCTGTGGGATTGGAGCCAATTCCTAATCCAGTGTTTCAAATTTCTACTGATACCACAAGATTCCATCTTGCGAAGGTCACTTTAAAATGTAAGAATTCATTAATTTATACTGTCAGAGTTCATCACTTTGAAATGTAAAAATTAATCACACTTCATACTGTCAGAATTCAGCACTTTATACTGTACAAATTTGTCTCTGTATACTTTAAGAATTCATCATTTCATAGTGTAAGATTTCATCATTTACATAGAACATAGAACAGTACAGCACAGTACAGGCCCTTCGGCCCTCGATGTTGTGCCGAGCATTGTCCGAAACCAAGATCAAGCTATCCCACTCCCTATCATTCTGGTGTGCTCCATGTGCTTATCCAATAACCGCTTGAAAGTTCCTAAAGTGTCCGACTCCACTATCACAGCAGGCAGTCCATTCCACACCCCAACCACTCTCTGAGTAAAGAATCTACCTCGGACATCCCTTCTATATCTCCCCCCATGCACCTTATAGTTATGCCCCCTTGTAACAGCTACATCCACCCGAGGAAATAGTCTCTGAACATCCACTCTATCTATCCCCCTCATCATCTTATAAACCTCTATTAAGTCGCCTCTCATCCTCCTCCGCTCTAAAGAGAAAAGCCCTAGCTCCCTCAATCTTTCCTCATAAGACCTCCCCCCCAAACCAGGCAGCATCCTGGTAAATCTCCTTTGCACTCTTTCCAATGCTTCCATGTCCTTCCTATAGTGAGGTGACCAGAACTGCACACAATATTCCAAATGTGGTCTCACCAAGGTCCTGTACAGTTGCAGCATAACCTCACGGTTCTGAAACTCAAACCCCTTGTTAATAAACGCTAACACACTATAGGCCTTCTTTACTGCTCTATCCACTTGAGTGGCAACCTTCAGAGATCTGTGGATATGAACCCCCAGATCCCTCTGTTCCTCCACGTTCCTCAGAACCCTGCCGTTGACCCTGTAATCCTTATTCAAATTTGCCCTACCAAAATGAATCACCTCGCACTTATCAGGGTTAAATTCCATCTGCCATTTTTCGGCCCAGCTCTGCATCCTATCAATGTCTCTTTGCAGCCTACAATAGCCCTCCACCTCATCCACTACTCCACCAATCTTGGTGTCATCAGCAAATTTACTGATCCACCCTTCAGTCCCCTCCTCCAAGTCATTGATAAAAATCACAAACAGCAGAGGACCCAGCACCGACCCCTGTGGCACACCGCTGGTAACTGGTCTCCAGTCCGAAAATTTTCATTCCACCACCACCCTCTGCCTTCTATGAGATAAAATTGAGAGGTCGCACAACACCAGGTTATAGTCCAACAGTTTTATTTGAAATCACAAGCTTTCGGAGCTATCTTCTTGCTCCTTCCTCAGGTGAAGTAAATTAGATACAGAATCGCCAAAGCATATATAGATAGAGAACAAAGCATGTGTACCTTACAATTGCAGACCACTAAATTAAATCATCCTGACTATCTGCCGAGGTGTGATAAAGTTAATCAAGTCAGCCAGGAAGGTACCACATCAAAGACATAGCAAGATACAACTGAGACAATGAGGTGTAGTCGCAGGGGTTCTAACGTGTCAAAAGCTGCCGTCTGTATGTAAAACGAAAAGCTTTAAAAAATTTTACTTTTTTACTGGGAAAATTTTTACTTTTTTACTGGGAATCACATCTGTGAACAAGCCAACGACGACTCGAGTCCGGATCACGTCATGTATCGTGACATAAACCCAAGATCCCGGTTGAGACCGTCTTCATGAGTGCGGAACTTGGCTATCAGTTTCTGCTCGATGATTTTGCGTTGTCGTGTGTTTCTAAGGTTGCCTTGGAGAACGCTTACCCGCAGATCCGAGGCTGAATGTCCTTGACTGCTGAAGTGTTCCCCGACTGGGAGGTAACAATCCTGCCTGGCGATTGCTGCGCGGTGCTCGTTCATACGTTGTCTCAGTGTCTGCATGGTCTCGCCGATGTACCATGCCGCGGTGCATTCTTTCCTGCAACGTATGAGGTAGACAACGTTGGCCGAGTCACATGAGTATGTACCATGTACCTGGTGGTTAGTGTCCTCACGTGTGATGGTGGTATCTGTGTTGATGATCTGGCATGTCTTGCAGAGTTTGCCTTGGCAGGGTTGAGTGGTGTCGTGGTCGCTGTTATCCTGAAAGCTGGGTAATTTGCTGCGAACGATGGTACTTCTGAGGTTAGGCGGCTGTTTGAAGGCAAGTAGTGGAGGCGTGGGGATGGCCTTAGCGAGGTGTTTGTCGTCATCGATGACATGTTGAAGGCTGCGAAGAACATGGCGTAGTTTCTCCGCTCCGGGGAAGTACTGGACGACGTAGGGTACCCTGTTGGTTGTGTCCCGTGTTTGCCTTCTGAGGAGGTCTATGCGATTTTTCGCTGTGGCCCGTCGGAACTGTCGATCGATGAGTCGAGCGTCATATCCTGTTCTTACGAGGGCGTTTTTCAGCGTCCGTAGGTGTCCATCGCGTTCCTCCTCGTCTGAGCAGATCAAACTCACCATCAAACTCACCATGGACTACTCCTCAGAATCGGTTTCATTCCTGGACACACGAATCTCCATCAAAGACGGACACCTCAGCACTTCACTCTACCGCAAGCCCACGGACAACCTCACGATGCTCCACTTCTCCAGCTTCCACCCTAACCATGTTCTATGAGATAGCCAGTTACTTATCCAATCGGCCAAATTTCCCTCTATCCCACAACTCCTTACTTTCTTCATGAGCCGACCATGGGGAACCTTATCAAACGCCTTACTAAAATCCATGTATACGACATCAACTGCTCTACCTTCATCTACACACTTAGTTACCTCCTCAAAGAATTCAATCAAATTTGTTAGGCAAGACTTACCCTTCACGAATCCGTGTTGACTATCCCGGATTAAGTTGCATCTTTCCAAATGGTCATAAATCCTATCCCTCAGGACCTTTTCCATTATCTTACCAACCACCGAAGTAAGACTAACCGGCCTATAATTACCAGGGTCATTCCTATTTCCTTTCTTGAAGAGAGGAACAACATTTGCCACTCTCCAGTCCTCTGGCACCATTCCCGTGGACAGTGAGGACCCAAATATCAAAGCCAAAGGCTCTGCAATCTCCTCCCTTGCCTCCCAAAGAATCCTAGGATATATCCCATCTGGCCCAGGGGACTTATCGACCCTCAGGTTCTTCAAAATTGCTAAAACACTTATACTGTAAGAATGTGTCATTATATACTTTAAGAATTCATAACTTTAATCTGTAAGAATGTTACTTTAAAATGTAATAATGTGTCACTTTAAATTTAAGAATTTGTCATTTTGTACTGTAAAAATCTATCACTTTAAATGTAAGAATTCATTACTTTATACAGCAAGAATTCAGCACTTTGAATTGGAAGAAGTCATCACACTTTATATTGTAATGCAAGAAAATTTGAATCTGAACAACCAAATATGGTTGTAACGTAATCCCTTTATTGTGTTTGACCAAGTCTTTGACACATACAATGGGGGCGATTTTCCCACTGGAGGCGAGATGGAGGCGGGTTTCAGTTTGGGTGGGTTTGAAACTCGCCTCCACTGATAGGTTTCAAAAATTTGCGATTTTTCCAGATTGGCCACTTGATTTCAGAGGTGTGGGATGCCTTGGTCAATTAGTGTTTTGGGACTGAAACTCGCCTCTGTTGACAGCACTTTTCCAGTCTGATTTCATGGCTTCTTGCTCCCTTGGCTCATTCCACAACATTGGTGCGTCTCCTGCACGACCTGCAACGTCTTTTGAGAAACCACTATGTCCAATTCCAAGGCAAGGGCCTACCCGAGGTTCTCGGATGAGGTGCTGCAAATGTTGTTGGAGGGGGTGAGAACTAGCATGGAGGTGCTCTTCCACTCATCTCGGAGGAAGAGGCCTGCCAAAGAAACCAAGGCTGTGTGGGTACAGCTGGCAAGGGATATAACCTCCAGATCTATGTGCAGATTGGGAGACTGTTTCTGTGTATTGATGAAATGCCATCCCTGTTGGAAAGCATTAAAATGATTTAAAGCCAAAATGTTGGCGTTATGCCATCTGTTCTATCGTCTTAGGCAGCTCCACATTGCGGGCACCGCCACACTTGCGTTGTCAGGTTGGTGGCCTGAGTGAAAGGAGGCCAGAGAGTCATGTCCATTGTCAATGATGTCCTAGGATGGAGCCAAGGACATGTGCCAACTTGGGCAACCTATGCAAATCTGGCCATGATAAGTTCATCCCTTGCATCCCGGGCAGCCATGTGCTCGCGTGCTGCCGCTGCCGCTGGTCGATACACCGGCGCTCTGACTTCCTCCTCCTCCTCCTCCAGATCCTCCTCCTCATCCTCATCTGAGGTCCATGCAGAAAGAAAACGAATGGTTCCCATGCTGCTTGTAGATGCCTCCTTTGGGGAAGCGCTCATTACAAGCGTGGAGAGGGTCTTCCAAGGAGGCCCCACAGTTGATGGAGTCAAGCTGCAGTACCTCTGACTCGGAAGGCCTTCTAAAAGTGCTCAGAGACCTTTTAAAGCCAAGGTCTGGCACCTGCAAGTAATCCTTGCTGCAGTAAACGATGTCTTGTTAGACCTGCAGCAGTGAGGAGGCCACCCACGAGTCAACCCGCCAGGTTTACCTGCGTGGTTCAGGAGGTGCGTGGAACACGCCGAAATGCTCGAAAAATCACGAGGGCCTCTCAAAATAGGCTTAGAGAGGCCCTTAACGAGCATTTAAGGATCTTTAATAGCGCAATGGCCAGCTGGAGGCGGGAGCATTTCCCGACCTCCAAAACCGGCACCGGCAAAATCCTGCAGAGGCGGGTTGGAGGCAGGTTCCGAACCCGAGCTCTTCGATTCTGATTTACCCACCTCCAAACCCGCCTCCTCCGATGTCAGAAAATCGCCCCCTCTGTCTTTAAGCAGTAGACATCCAGAGAAATAAACGCAATTAACCTGTTTTCCCCTGGGTAGAGAGGTAACCTTTATTGTTCCTTTCGATCCTGACTCTACAAATTATTAAGGAAAGCTCAAGGTCCTAATAGGCCTCTAGTCACACACACTGTCCTTACTGATTCATTGTGAACAAGACCCCAGAAATGAGAAAGTTCCTACAAAACACCAGCTGCCAACTTGTTTACCATCCTGGTCTATTGTCCCACTTTCTATCTCAAGACTGTCTTGGCTATCTCGCTTCACGATTTGGTGACAAAAAGAAGTCAACAGGCACGAATCACACATCCTGCACCTCAGCAGAAGCTAAGCAGCACAGTCAGCTAAATTGTACCCTGACACATTAAACCCTAAAGCATCCTGGGAATGAACAACTTTAACTATTTCATTATTTCTACCTACAGTACAAATCCACAAGCCACTTATAAGTAAAAAGAAAGCAAAAACCTTAATCATATGAGATTAAACCAAATCCTAACCCTACGTATATATATATACACACAACTAGGGTATCTTACAGTATGAATTTATCATTTTACACCATAAGATTCTGTAACTTTATACTGTAAGAATTCATCATTTTAAACTGTGAGAATTTGTTCCTTTAAAATGTTAGAATTTGTTACTTTATACTATAAGAATTGATAATTTTATGCCGTAACAATTCATAACTTTATATTTAATGAACTCATCACTTTATAATGTAAGAATTTGTTACTTTAAACTGCAATAATTCACCCTAGCCCTTCTAGCTTTATCACCGCAGGCTCCCAGGAGCAAGAGCCACCTCGCCCCCTCCACCCCCGGAGGAGAGCGAGGAAGAAGGCACTGCGTCAATCGCTACCACTGTCGCAGGTACCGGCTCAGAGACCGGCACCAGCATAAACTAGAGGCTAGCGCAGAACACAAATCTTCACAGTGGACGCACCAGGCACTCGTGGCCAGCAGCCACTCTGGGTGGAAGGGACACCACAGGTGCCACCTTGGCGGGGGGGGGGGGGGGGGGCGGGCGCAAGGTCGCATACTAGTTCTGCCGTAGAGGAGTCAGATGAGGACCTCGTAGGGTCAAGCTACAGAAGGCGGCCGATGGGTTTAACATACCAAATGCTTGGTGCAATGGACAGCCTACCTGAGAGCTTACGGGTCATGGCTAGGGGGATGGAGGTGTCCGCCTCCACCTTGGCCCATGGCTTGACGCAGATCCTGGAACCCATCCTCTCCAGCGTGGAGAGGCTGGCCAATTCCAGCCAGCGACCTGCGGAGCCCAACATCATGCAGCATCTGTTGACTGAGGTCGCAACTTCCACTGCAGTCATAGCAGCTTCCGTAGAACGACAAAGTGCTGCAATGGAAGCGCAGGCAACTGCCATGGTGGCTCTGGTCTCCTCGGTTGAAAGGGGTTTGCAGAGTGTCTCAGCTGCCCATAGATCTGTTCTCCAGCAGATCAGTGGGCTGGCTGAACAGATGCCCTGAGGTAGTGGTGTGGGACTCATGGAGCAGGAACCTACTGGCCTCTCTCCGGATAGCAGCATTCCTGCTCTCCCCTGCCACTTCACCATTGCCCTTGCAGTTGCCTGTCAGCCAGGTGGCCCAGACTGCTCAAGCCCATGCTGAGATGGTGCAGTCTGAGGTGGGGCCATTGCGGCCCACAGCCTCTTGAGGGCATCCCAGGGGGACATCTGAACTGCCCTCTTCAGAATCTCAGAAACCATCCACCTCGCGTGCTGCTGCCACTCGGGTTGCACTTCGTAGAAGCACCAGAGTAGACAAGGGCACTTATAGGATAGCCATTAAGGGTAAGCACCAGGGTGAATAGTTTAATATTTGTAAGTGCTGTTGCTCGTCATGTTTTCATTGTTTGTGTTTGCTCCAGATAAAGAGTGAATATGGTAATTGGGTAGTGCTGGAATTGTTGGTCTTTTTTATTGTGCTCTTCATGGGGAAGGGTTTGAAAGGATTGAGTGCAGATGGTGGACCTCTTGATGGATCCTCAGTCCTGGAAGGTAAGGCATGTGGCAACAGCGCTCCAAAGTCTGACGGTGGAGGACGTCTCTCAAAAGCGCTGTTGAATTAGATGGCGACGAGCGTCCCTCCCAGGTGCGGCTGTCTACCTGGAACCCTCTGGTGTTCCTCCTGGAGCTCCTCCTCAACCTCCTCCTCTTCCTCTTGTGGCTCCTCAGCCTGACCCTCTGGCACAATTGCTGGTGGTAACGGCTGGTCTCTCATGATCACCACATTGTGGAGCATGCAGCATGTCGCCACGATTCTCGAGTCCTCCTCACCCTCCTGTCCCTCTCTCCTGCAGCAGCTGGTGCTGCTTTGCCTGGCCTCATGTCCTCCTCCCATTCCTCCTGCAGACCAAGGGGGACCCCTAGCAAGATCCTCATGACCAAACACTCCCTTTCTCCTGATGACTTCTAGAAGGTCTTCAATAAGGTACAGTAGCACAGCATTCACTCTCTTTAGGTGAAGTTCTCAGAGAATTTGCGAAATAAATGTGCTGGTGAAGTCTCGACAAAGTGCCCCAGATAGTCTCCCGATGTGTATCAAAAGTCCTCTTCAAATGCAGTATAGTCAGTCAATCTCCAGCAGCAAGTGAACAGTGAAAGCTGAGCATGGCGGTAAGTAGCGCTCGCAATCCTCACCAACGACGTCTTTACTCCTGTTCAGCTGATCGCTGTTAGGAGAGGTGATTAATTGCAGCGCTAGCCAGCAAAATGGCGTGCAGCCTCTTTAATGAGCGTTAGGATCCACATTAATTGGTCATCAGAGCCTTAATGATCCTCGAGACGCCTGTTCCTATCGCACGTTTCACTCCTTTACCAAGATGGTGTCTTGCGTTAAAGGCGGACTAACGAGGCATTGTGTCGTAAGAATGAGCCTTACGCGTGGTGAACTTAAAGTAAGCTTTAATCAACTAAAAAGGTGCTACATACAAAAGAGGTCTTACTCTATGCCTCTCCAGGATCCAACTGATCAGCCCAGTATTTATCCTGGACTAATCACAGGAAGTGATGCAATAAAGTTCGAGTCACAGGAAGCTGTATTGTGTTACCACATTCTCCCCCCCCAAAAGATTAGGAGGCCGGGATGAAGTTCGAGTCACAGGAAGCTGTATTGTGTTACCACATTCTCCCTCCATTTCGTAGCCGCTGGACGAGGGAGAGCCGCACCCGTTTGGGTTCTCGTAGCGGTAGAGGGCCCCTAGCCCGTTTACCCGCCGCGGGCCGTGGACCAGAGTCCGAGTGATCCAGCCCGCTCTGTGAGGGGTCAGGACGATCCTGACTGTGTACTGGTGCCCGAACGGGTGTCGGGCAGGGCTGTGGCAGATCCGTTTCCGAGCGTATGGTACGGGGTGCATCGTGGCTGCGCGTGCGAGCCCCGACGGGCTCATAGTCAGTCTGCCCCAGGTCGGCACGCTGGAGTGAGGTACCAGCCGGCGTCAGATCCAGATCGTGATGAGAGGCACCTGGCGAGCCCAGAGATGTGCCTGGTACAATATCATCCCCTGGTGTCCCTCTATGTTTCGGCGGGCAGGGAGCCAGATCCCGCAATGACACGGTAGATTCCCGACTGTCAGGATACCGAATATAGGCGTAGGTAGGGTTGACGTCAGTGAGCTCAACCTCATCTACCAGGGGGTCATTCTTAGACGCCCGAACATATCTTCGGAGTAGCACTGGTCCCGGTGCAGTCAGCCACGACGGGAGAGATATCCCATAGGATGAGCGACGCTGAAATCGGAAGAACCGTTCATGAGGCGTCGTATTTGTGGCGGTCGAAAGGAGGGACCGTGTGGAGTGTAATGCGTCTGGAAGTACTGCTTCCCATTGCTGGTTGGGTAGGCCCCGAGATCTCAAAGCCAGACGTACCGCATTCCAGATGATAGCGTTAAAACGCTCGACTTGCCCATTCCCGACCGGATGATAAGGCGTCGTTCTGCTGGCAGCAATACCCCGTTCCGAGAGATAGGCCTTGAGTTCTCCTGACATAAAAGAAGGGCCCCGATCCGAATGAACATAGGATGCCATGCCACAGAAAGCAAATACCTGCTCAAGGCAGCTGATAACCGTGGTCGTCAGCATATTGGGGCAGGGAAAGGCAAACGGAAAACGGGAATACTCATCGACCATGGTCAATAGATAAGTGTTGCGAGTTGAAGAGGGCAACGGCCCCTTAAAATCGATGCTAAGCCGTTGCATTGGCTGGGTCGCATGTATGAGTATACCACCCGAGGGGCGGAAAAACTGAGGTTTCAATTCCGCACAGACTCTGCAGTCCGAGCACATCTTCTTTACATCCCCGGTAGAGAATGGGAGATTTCGGGACCGCACGAAGTGTAGCATGCGAGTAACGCCCGGATGACACAACCCATCATGGATGTCTACGAGCGTAGAGGGTGCCATGGCGGAGCAGAATGCTCGTGTGAGGGTATCCGGAGCCACATTCTCCTTGCCAGGTCGATAGTGGATGGTGTAACCAAAAGAGGCCAATTCCAGCCGCCAAAGCTGGATTTTATTATTTTTAATTTTGGTCCGTTTTCGATTATCGAGCATGAAGGCGACCGATCGCTGGTCCGTGATTAAAGTAAAGTGCTGGCGAGCTAGGAGATGAGTCCACTTCCGTACTGCCTCTATGATGGCTGTAGCTTCTTTCTCGACTGGAGGATAATGTAGCTCAGCCCCTTGAAAAGTCCTGGACAAAAATGCCACCGGACGACCTTCCTGATTCAGAGTGGCCGAGATCGCCACCTCCGAGGCATCACACTCAACAACAAAAGGAAGACTCTCATCGATGGAGTGAAGAGCCGCTTTCTCCAACTGTTTTTTCAGGAGGTTAAAGGCTGCAACAGCCGCTGTGTCTAGTGGGAATGTGCTGGCCTTCAGTAGAGGTTGGATTCGGTCCGAGAAGTTAGGAATCCATTTAGCATAGTATGCAAACAGGCTGAGGGCCCGGCGCAAGGAGGCCGGATTCTTAGGTGGCGGGAGTTCTTGGAGTGGGCGAAGCCTTTCAGGGTCAGGTTTAATGATGCCACTGCCCACACAATAGCCAAGGATGTTGATGGTTGGTTGTGACTCAATGGATTTAGCCGCATTTAATGTCAAATTACGGTGCTGGAGTGCATCCCAAAATCGTTGGAGATTGGCGTCATGTTCCCGCTGATTGCGACCTGCGACAGTAATATTGTCCAGATAAGGAAACGTATCCTTTAAGTCTTCCTGTTTGACCAGGTCATCCATTGCTCGCTGGAAGACAGCCACTCCATTAGTGACCCCAAAGGGGAGGCGACGAAATTGATACAGCCGTCCATTGGCTTCAAAGGCCGTATACTGCTTGTCTGAGACCTTCAAGGGTACCTGATGATAGGCACTTTTCAGATCATATGTTGAGAACACCGTGTACTCAGCCAGTTTATTAACCATATCATCGATGCGCGGCAATGGGTATGCGTCCAAGTCCGTATATTGATTGATGGTCTGTGAATAGTCAATGCACAGCCGTTCCTTGTGAGGTTGTAGAGGGTTCTTAACAATAACGACCTGGGCGCGCCATGGCGACGAACAAGGCTCGATGATATCCTCTGCTAAAAGCCGAGAAATCTCAGCCGCAATAAAAGACTGGTCTTCCTGACTGAAACGTCGTGACTTTGTTGTAATCGGTTTGCATCGAGGAGGGATACTGGTAAACAGTGAGGGTTCATCCAGTGAAGCTGCTGACAATGCACAGAACGGTAATCGAGGTCGTATATTAGAAATAGTGAGTTCAGGTTTGGATCCGCCGAACTCAATGGTGAGCTTCTTATGCTGCTTTTGAAAATCTAGCCCTAAGATAAGATCACTACATAAGTCCTTGAGCACCGAAAGCCGGGTGGAGGGATACCTGTGACCATTAAGTGTTATTTCAACCATACAAAAGCCAGAAATTCTGGTATTAAGTGATGACTGAGCCATCGCAATTGCCTGGTCCGATGGGAAAACATGTAGCTTTAACTCTGCAACAATCTGTTCCCTAATGAAACTATCAGTGCTACCTGAGTCAATTAAGGCATCTAAAGTATGTCCATTAATTGATGCTTTTGTAGCTGCATGGAATAGGTTCTGAGGACAAGCAGCTGTAATTGGTGTCGTTGCACAAAGAGTGGCTGAAACTCTAGGTGTGTTTCTTCGAGAGAAAACCCGAGAGGAAGCACGATAGATTTTAGCCGGAACATCTTGATAGGCCCTTACCGGGGCAGTTCGGTAGGACTTAGCTTGATAAGCCCTCGTAGAGGCTCTTGATAGGCAAACCTTTGCAAAATGACCCTTTTTGTTGCAATGACTGCAAAACGCATTGCGAGCAGGGCAGAATTTCCGAGGGTGAAACTCATCACCACAAAAGAAGCATTTCTTAGATTGCCAAGAGGCTGCCACAGTGGGGTCATCATCCTCTTCATCAGTGAAGTCATCAGATTGATCGTCAGGGATAAAGTCCTCCCTAATAGAGTTCACCTGTGGCCTCTTAAATTGCCTGACTGTAGTTAAGGCAGCAGACCGAGGTCTGGGCACTGTATAAAGGTCTGCATTTCTTTTTGCCAGATCTAGAGAGCAAGCCATGTCATAAGCTCTCTGAAGCTCAAGTGTCTTACTTTCCAGTAGACGCTGGCGTATAAATGGGGAGGCAAGCCCGCAGATGAAAGCATCACGGATCATTTCCTCACGGTACAGCTCAGCTGAGGCCGCCTGAAAGTTACAGTCCATACTAAGTCTGCGAAGCTCTTGGAGGAATTTATCAATGGATTCCTCCGGCCCTTGTTGGGCTGTAGCTAGTAGATGTCTGGCATAGACCTCATTCGGTGTCTTAGTATATAGTCTTTTAAGCGTCCGAATTGCCTCCTCGTAACTGCCCCATTCCTCGACATACTGAAATACATTCGGGGTGACACAGTTGATGAGTATCCACAATTTTGAGTCATCATCAGCCTTGCAATATTCGAGAAAATTGTCAAACGTGCGATACCAGTGTTTCCACACCTTACCGGCTGCTGGGGTGTTTGGGTCCAAGTCAAGACGCGATGGTTTAAGGATGTTTTCCATGATGGGTGATTCCCTGGATCCTCAGTTCCGAGTTCGTCCAAAAAGTTTGAGTGCGAAGTTTTTCAAAGTTGATTAAATTGTCGTAAGAATGAGCCTTACGCGTGGTGAACTTAAAGTAAGCTTTAATCAACTAAAAAGGTGCTACATACAAAAGAGGTCTTACTCTATGCCTCTCCAGGATCCAACTGATCAGCCCAGTATTTATCCTGGACTAATCACAGGAAGTGATGCAATAAAGTTCGAGTCACAGGAAGCTGTATTGTGTTACCACACATTGCAGCTCAAGACCCCACCTTGGCCTCCTCGGAGACTCTTTAGCGCCTAATGTATCCGGGGAAAATAGCCCCCTAAGAATGTGTTGCTTTAAACTGTAAGAAGTTATCACATTAAACTGTAATAATTCATTACTTTAAAATGTAAGAATTTATCACTATAAACTGTAAGAATTCATTACTTGAAACTGTAAGAAATAATCACTTTAAACTGTAAGAATTCATTACTTTAAAATGTAAGAATTTGTCATTTTAAACTGTAAGAATTCAATGCTTTAAACTGTTCAAAAAAAAGTCATCACTTTATCCTATAAGAATTCATCACTTTAAACTGTAAGAATTTGTAACTTAAAAATGGAGAATTTGTTACTCTCCACTTGGGTTTCCATCCCTGCTACAGCATGAAACGACCCTAATCAAAGTCACAAAAGTGGTGCACTATTCTTCCTCATCGTTCTTGTCCTGCCTGCAGCCTTTGAAACAGCTGACCACACCATCCTCCTCCAACAGCGCTTCTCCATTGTCCAGCTGAGTGGGACTGCATTCGCCTGGGTCCACTCTTTCCTATTCAGTTGTAGCCAGAGAATCTCCTGCAATGGGTTTAATTCGCGACCCTGCACCGATACCTCTGGAGTCCCCCAAGGATCCAACCTTGGCCCCCCTCCTATTTCTCATCTACATGCTGCCCCTCAGCGACATCATCTGAAAGCGTGTCAGGTTTTACATGTACGCTGACAATACCGAGCTCTGCCTCACCATCACATCTCTTGATCCCTCCACTGCCTCTGATCTGTCACGCTGCTTGTCTGACATTCAATATTCCATGAGCTGAAATTTCCTCCAATTAAACATTGGGAAGACCAATGCCATTGTCTCAGATCACCACCACAAACTCAGTTCCCTAGCCACTGGTTCCATCTCCTTGCTTGGCCACTGTCTCAGGCTGAACCAAACTGTTCACAACCTCAGCTTCTTATTTGAACCTGAGCTGAACTTTCCACCCCATATCCTCTCCCTCACAAAGACCGCCTACTTCCACCTTCGTAATGTCGCACGTCTCTGCCCCTGCCTCTGATGCTGAAATCTTCATAGACATAGAAAACATAGAAGATAGGAGCAGGAGTAGGCCATTCGGCCCCTCGAGCCTGCTCCGCCATTCAATGCAATCATGGCTGATCATCCAAATTCAGTACCCTGTCCCTGCTTTCTCCCCATATCCCTTGATCCCCTTAGCCTTAAGAAATATATCTAACTCCTTCTTGAATACATTTAATGAATTGGACTCAACTATCTTCTGTGGTGGAGAATTCCACAGGTTCACCACTCTCTGGGTGAAGAAATTCCTCCTCATCTCAGTCCTAAATGGCTTACCCCTTATCCTTAGACTGTGACCCCTGGTTCTGGACTCCCCCGCCATCGGGAACATCCTTCCTGCATCTGGTCTGTCCAGTCCTGTTAGAATTTTATAAGTTTCAATGAGATCCCCTCTTATTCTTCTAAACTCTAGCGAATACAAGCCCAATCGACCCAACCTCTCTTCATACGTCATTCCTGCCATCCCAGGTATCAGTCTGGTGAATCTTCGATGCTCTCCCTCCATGGCAAGAACATCCTTCCTCAGATAAGGTGACCAAAACTGCACACAATACTCAAGGTATGGTCTCACCAAGGCCCTGTACAACTGCAGCAAGACATCCTTGCTCCTGTACTCGAATCCTCTCGCTATGAAGGCCAACATACCATTTGCCTTCTTAACCGCCTGCTGCACCTGCATGCTTACCTTCAGCGACTGGTGCACAAGGACACCCAGGTCTCGTTGCACTTCCCCTTTTCCCAATCTATTGCCGTTCAGATAATAATCTGTCTTCCTGTTTTTGCCACCAAAGTGGATAACCTCGCATTTATCCACATTATACTGCATCTGCCATGCACGCCTTTGTTATCTCCAGACTTGGCTATTCCAATGCTCTCCTGGCCGGCCTCCCATCTTTCACCCTACATTAACTTGAGCTCATCCAAAACTCTGCTGCCATATCCCAACTCTCACCAAGTCCCGTTCACCCATCACTCCTGTGCTCGCTGACCTACATTGGCTCCCGGCCCGGCGACATCTCAATTTAAAATTTCTGTCAGCTGTGGCTCAGTTGGTAGCACCCTCGCCTCTGAGTCAAGAAGGTTGTGGGTTCAAGTCCCACTCCAGGGACTTGAGCACATAAAGCTAGGCTGACACTGCAGTGCAGTGCTGAGGGAGTGCTGCACTGTCGGAGGTGCTGTCTTTCGGATGAGACGTTAAACCGAGGCCCCGTCTGCTCTCTCACGTGGATGTAAAAGATCCCATGGCACTATTTCGAAGAAGAGCAGGGGAGTTCTCCCCGGTGTCCTGGCCAATATTTATCCCTCAACCAACATCACTAAAACCTGTTATCTGGTCATTATCACATTGCTGTTTGTGGGACCTTGCTGTGCACAAATTGGCTGCCGCGTTTCACATTACAACAGTGACTACACTCCAAAAGTACTTCATTGGCTGTAAAGCGCTTTGAGACGTCCGGTGGTCGTGAAAGGCGCTATATAAATGCAAGTTTTTCTTTCTTTTTCTCATCCTTGTTTTCAAATCCCTCCATGGCGTCACCCCTCTCTATCTCTGTAACCTCCTCCAGCACTACAACCCTCTAAGAACTCTGCGTTCCTCCACTTTCTTTTCTCCACCATTGGCGGCCGAGCCTTCAGTCGTATCGGCCTTAAGCTCTGGAATTCCCTCCCCAAACATCTTTGACTTCAAGAGGTTGTTTAAAACTTACCTCTTTGATCAAGCATTTGGCCACCTGTCCTAATGTCTCTTTCTTTGTCTCGGTGTCAATTTTTGTCTGGTTATGCTCCTGTGAGGCGCCTTGAGACGTTTTACTATGTTAAAGGCACTATATAAATGCAAGTTATTGTTGGGAACATAGGAACAGGAGTAGACTATTCAGCCCCTCGAGCCTGCTCCGCCATTCAATGAGATCATGGCTGATCTGTATCCTAACTCCATCCACCCGCTTTGGCTCCATATCATTCAATACCCTTGACTAGTAAATTTCTATCAATCTCAGATTTAAAATTATTAATTGAGCCGGCATCTACTGCTTTTTGTCGGAAAGAATTCCACACTTCTACCACCCTTTGCGTGAAGAAGGGTTTCCTAACTTCTCTCCTGAATGGCCCGGCTCTGATTTTAAGGTTATGTCCCCTTGTCCTTGATTCCCCCACCATTGGAAAATATTTCTATCTAACCTACCAATTCCTTTCAAAATCCTAAAAACCTCAATCAAACCTTCTATATTCCAAGCAATACAAGCCTAGTTTATGTAATCTCTCTTCATAATCTAACCCTTGGAGCCATGGGAACATTCTGGTGAATCTGTGCTGCACTCAAGGTCAATATAACCTTACTAAGGTATTGTACACAGTATTCCAGATGTGGTCTAACCAGGGCTTTGTACAGCTGTAGCAAAACTTCCTCCCCTTTATATTCTAGCCCTCTAGTTATAAAGGCCAACATTCCATTAGCCTTTGATTATTTTTTGTACCTGACTACTACATTTTAGTGATCTGTGTACTTGGACCACTAAATCTCTTTGGATCTCCACTGTTCTTAGCTGTTCACCATTTAATTAATACTTGGGTCCATCCTTTTTTGGTCCAAAAATGGATGACCTCACACTTACCTGCATTGAAATCCATCTGCCAGTTTTGCCCACTCACTTAATCTATTGATGTCACTTTGTAATTTTATGCTCTCGTCTACTTTACTTACTATGCCATCAATCTTTGTGACATCGGCAAACTTGGATATATCTTGGATATGCTGCTGTTGTTATACCATAACAATCCAACCCCTTTTACTGTAAGAATTCGTTCCTGCAAGTTGATCGGTTTTAAATTCAATTATTTTAGTGAAAGGGCTCCTTCAGTTTTCTGATTGGAATAATTGAACTTGATAATTTTTGACCATTTACAGTCACCTTACACTTACCAGCCACAAAATATCAAATTAAGTTCCAGTCACTAGTTGATGCTCCATTGATATGTTCTTGCTTACCAAACTCGAATGGTTCTAATTTTATGAAAAGCATCTCTCCCCTCATGCCAGAGTTACAGGCACTGTCAAATGCAATGCGAAGAATTGGATAGAAATCCCAACAAGTTTTCCTTGTAAATATGAGCATCTCTATAGAATCTTACAGCACAGAAGGCGGCCCATCGTGCCTGTGCCGGCTCTTTGAAAGAGCGATCCAATTAGTTCCACTCCCCCGCTCTTTCCCCATAGCCCTGCAAATTTTTCTTTTTCAAGTATATATCCAATTCCCTTTTGAAAGTTACTATTGAACCCGACATTTCAGGCAGTGCATTCCAGATCATAACAACACGTTGCGTAATAAAAATTTCTCATCTCCCCTCTAGTTCTTTTGTCAATTATTTTATATCTGTCCCCTTTGGTTACCGACCCTCCTACCAGTAGAAACAGTTTCTCCTTATTCAGCTATTCACAATCTATATCAAAGATTTGGATGAGGGCACCAAATGTAATATATCCAAGTTTGCTGATATTACAAAGTTGGGTGGGAATGTAAGTTGTGAGGAGGATGCAAAGAGGCTTCAAGGGGATATAGACAAGCTAAGTGAGTGGGCAAGAACATGGCAAATGGAATATAATGTGGAAAAATGTAAAATTGGTAGGAAAAATAGAAAAGCAAAGTATTTTTTAAATTGTGAGAGATTGGGAAATGTTGGTGTTCAGAGGGACCTGGGTGTCCTTGTACACGAATCACTGAAAGTTAACACGTAGGTACAGCAAGCAATTAGGAAAGCAAATGGTATGTTGGCCTTTATTACAAGAGGGTTTGAGTAAAGACGTCTTACTGCAATTATATAGGGCCCTGGTGTACCTGCAGTATTGTGTACAGTTTTGGTCTCCTTACCTAAGGAAGGATATACTTGCCCTAGAGGGAGTGCAACGAAGGTTCACCAGACTGGTTCCTGGGATGGGGGGGATTGTCCTATGAGAAGAGATTGAGTAGACTAGGCCTATATTTTCTAGAGTTTGGAAGAATGAGGTGTGATCTCATTGAAACATACAAAATTCTTACAGGGCTTGACAGGGTAGATGCAGGGAGGATGTTTCCCCTGGCTGTGAAGTCTAGAACCAGGGGTCACAGTGTCAGAATAAGGGGTCAGTCATTTAGGACTGAGATGAGGATAAATTTCTTCACTCAGAGGGTGGTGAATCTTTGGAATTCTCTACCCCAGAGGGCTGTGGAGGCTCAGTCATTGAGTATATTCAAGACAGATTTCGATAGATTTTTGGATATTAAGGGAATCAAGGGATATGGGGATAGTGCAGGAAAGTGGAGTTGAGGTAGAAGATAAGCCATGATCTGACTGAAGGCTCGAGGGGCCAAATGGGCTACTCCTGCTCCTATTCCTTATGTCATTTACTCTATCAAAACCCCTCATAATTTTGAACACCTCTATTAAATCTCCCCTTAACATTCTCTAATCTCTCCACATAACTGAAGTCCCGTATCCCTGGTATCTTTCTGGTAAATCTCCTCTGTGCCTTGACATTCTTCCTCAAGTGTGGTGCCCAGAAATGGACTGAGGTCCAACCAGGGATTTATAAAGACTTAGCATAACTTCCTTGCTTTTGTAGTTCTAGGCCCCTATTTATAAAGCCATGATTCCCAAGTTCCCTTTTTTTTTTAAACAGACTCATCAACTTCTCCTGCTACCTTCAAAGATTTGTGTGCAAGAACCCCCAGGTCTCTGTGTTCCTGCACCCCCTCTAAAATTGTACCAGTGATGAATTAGACATGTCAGCCAGCAAGACAGTTACACTTTGGACCCAGGAAAGATAGATCAGAATATTTTCCAAATGGTGAGAAGCTAGGAACTGTGCAGGAGCAGAGAGATTTAGGGATCCATGTATAGGAATCAGTAAAAGCTAGTGGACAGGTACAAAAAAATCATCAAAAAGGCAAATGGAATGTTAGCCTTTATCTCAAGGGGGCTGGAATACAAAAGGGTGGAAGTTAGGTTCCAGTTGTACAGAGCTCTGGTTAGACTGTATCGGGACACTGCGTTCAGTTCTGGGCACCGCACCTCAGGAAGGATATATTGGCCTTGGAGGGGGTGCGGCGCAGATTCACCAGAATAATACCGGGGATAAAAGGGCTAAATTATGAGGACAGGTTGCATAGACTAGGCTTGTATTCCTTTGAGTATAGAAGATTAAGGGGTGATCTGATTGAGGTGTTTAAGATATTTAAAGGATATGATAGGGTAGATAGAAACTATTTCCTCTGGTGGGGGACTCCACAACAAGGTGGCATAATCTTAAACATAAAGCTAGGCCGTTCAGGGGTGATGTCAGGAAGTACTTCTTTACACAAAGGGTAGTGGAAATCTGGGACTCACTCTCTTAAAAAGCTGTTGAGGCTAGGTTAATTGAAAATTTCAAATCTGAGATTGATAGACCAAGGCGGATAGATGGAGTTATGATACAGATCAGCCATGATCTAACTGAATGGCAGAACAGGCTCGAGGGACTGAATGGCCTACTCCTGTTCCTATGGCCTAGGTCCTTGTACTGCTTTACTAATATATGAAGGCCAGCTGCTGAGCCAACATGAATCTTGTCTGGAGCCTGCAACTCAATAGTGTCTGGAGGTCAAGCAGAAATGGCTACTTTCAAACATCATTAACAACACCCTGAATTAACAATGATCCAATGTCGAGCTTCTGTCTGCACACTCCGTTCTAATGCAACTCTATGTTTTAAATGCATCAACAACATGTTTTCACCCCATCTCTGCCTCAAATTTTTATTTCTTTATTTTATTTTCAAAATGGTCTCTCTTGTATAAGCAACAACAACTTGTATTTATATAGCGATTTAACGTAGTAAAACATCCAAAGGCGCTTCACAGGAGCGTTTATCAAACAAAATTTGACACCGAGCCACATAAGGAGATACTAGGACAGGTGGCCAAAAGCTTGGTCAAAGAGGTAGGTTTTCAGGACTGTCTTAAAGGAGGAGGAGAGAGGTAGAGAGGCGGAGAGGTTTAGGGAGGGAATTCCAGAGCTTGGGGCTTAGGCAGCTGAAGGCCCGGCCACCAATGGTGGAGTGATAAAAATCGGGGATGTGCAAGAGGCCAGAATTGGAGAAGTGCAGAGATCTCGGAGGGTTGTAGGGCTGGATGAGGTTACAGAGATAGGGAGGGGCGAGGCCATGAAGGGATTTGAAAACAAGGATAAGACCCCCCAGGATGTTGGTGGTGGGAGATTCGACGATGGTAATGTCATTAAATGTCATGGGGAGGTGGCTAGACTCTCTTGTTGGAGATAGTCATTGTCTGGTAGTTGTGTGGCTTGAATGTCACTTGCCATTTATCAGCTTAAGCATGGATGCTGTCCAGGTCTTGCTGTATGCGGGCACAGACTGCTTCATTATTTGGGGAATTGCGAATGGAAATGAACACTGTGCAATCATCAGCGAACATTCCCACATCTGACATTATGATGGAGGGAAGGTCATTGATGAAGCAGTTGAAGATAGTTGGGCCTAGGACACTACCTTGTGGAACTCCTGCAGCGATGTCCTAGGGTTGAGATGATTGGCCTCCAACAACCACAATCATTTTCCTTTGTGCTAGGTATGACTCTAGCCAGTGGTGAGTTTTCCCTCTGACTCCCAATGACTTCAATTTTACTAGGACTCCTTGGTGCCATACTCAGCCAAATGCTGGCTTGATGTCAAGAGTAGTCACGCTCACCTCACCTCTGGAATTCAGCTCTTTTGTCCATGCTTGGACCAAGGCTATAATGAGGAGCCGAGTGGTCCTGGCAGAACCAAAACTGAGCATCGGTGAGAAGGTTATTAGTGAGTAAGTGCCGTAGGCTGATGGGGCGATAATTCACCGGATTGGATTTGCCCTGTATTTTGTGGACAGGATATGCCTGGGCAATTTTACACTTTGTCGGGTAGATGCCAGTGTTGTAGCTGTACTAGCACAGCTTGGCTACAGGCGCGGCTAGTTCTGGAGCACAAGTCTTCAGCACGACAGCCGGGATGTTGTCAGGGCCCACAGCCTTTGCTGTATCCAGTGCTCTCAGCCGTTTCTTGATATCACGTGGATTGAATCGAATTGGCTGTAGACTGGCATCTGTGATAGTGGGGACCTCAGGAGGAGGCCGAGATGGATCATCCACTCGGCACTGCTGGCTGAAGATGGTTGCGAACACTTCTGCCTTGTCTTTTGCACTCGCGTGCTGGGCTCCGGCATCGTTGAGGATGGGGATGTTCTTCCCCAACCTTCCCATCTGTTATGGGCATATAATCCTTCCCTCCTGATTTTCCTCTATGTGCTCAGCTCGGGGAGGTCTTAATGTCCAAGTGCAAAAAGAGGATAATCCGCCTCCACATTTCTGGGTATAATGAAATTTGAGCTGGTCATCAGTGCAGCCCATAGAGAGCTGGAACGTTCCTCTTCACATTGCTCCCAGGCAATTATTGGCACCACAAGAGCAAAGGAGGAAAATCTCCGCGTTACTTTAATGAGGTCCCACGTCAGATTCAGCAGCTGGCACATCACCTTCTCAGCAGTATTGCTGCTTTCTTGTCACCTTCTCAGATTTAGCGCTGCTTTCTCATCATCTTCTCAGCAGTATTGCCTGACATCAGCAGTAGGGAAAACGCTAGAATCTATTATTAGGGACAAGGTAGCAGGACACTTAGAAAATCATAATATGAATGGGCAGAGTCAACACGGATTTATGAAAGGGAAATCGTGTTTGACAAATCTGTTAGAGTTTTTTGAGGTTGTAACTAGCAGGGTAGATAAAGGGGAAGCAGTGGATGTAGTGTATTTGGATTTTCAAAAAGCATTCGATAAGGTGCCACACATGAGGTTGTTACACAAAATTAGGGCTCATGAATTGGGGTAATATACTAGCATGGATTGAGGATTGGTTAATGGACAGAAACAGAGTAGGAATAAACGGGTCATTTTCGGTTGGCAGGCTGTAACTAGTGGGGTACTGCAAGGATCAGTGCTTGGGCCTCAGCTATTCACAATCTATATCAATCTATATTCAACCTCCGTCGCCTCCAGTCCAGATCCAAGGTCGTCCCATTCTCTGTCATCGAATTACAGTATGCAGACGACGCTTGCGTCTGCGCACACTCTGAGGTCGAACTCCAAACCATCGTCAACACCTTCACAGAAGCGTACGAGAGCATGGGCCTTACACTAAACATCCATAAGACAAAGGTCCTCTACCAACCTGCCCCCGCCACACAGTACTGCTCCCAATTATCAAAATCCATGACGAGGCCTTGGACAACGTGTACCACTTTCCATACCTTGGGAGCCCACTGTCAACAAGGGCAGATGTCGATGACGAAGTCCAACACCGCCTTCACTGCGCCAGTGCAGCCTTCAGTCGCCTGAGGAAGAGAGTGTTTGAAGACCAGGACCTCAAACCCAGCACCAAGCTTATGGTCTACAGAGCAGTAGTGATACCCGCCCTCCTGTATGCTTCAGAGACATGGACCATGTACAGCAGGCACCTCAAAGCACTGGAGAGGCACCACCAACGCTGCCTCCGCAAGATCCTGCAAATCCATTGGCAGGATAGGAGCACCGTCATTGTTCTTGCTCAGGCCAACATCCCCAGCATCGAAGCTTTGACCACGCTCGATCAGCTCCGATGGACGGGCCACATCGTCCGCATGCCCGATACGAGACTCCCAAAACAAGCGCTCTACTTGGAGCTCCGACACGGCAAGAGAGCCCCAGGTGGGCAGAGGAAATGCTTCAAGGACACCCTCAAAGCCTCCTTGAAAAAGTGCAACATCCACACCGACACCTGGGAATCCCTGGCCCAAGACCGCACAAAGTGAAGGAGAAGCATCCGGGAAGGCGCCAAACACCTCGAGTCTCTTCGCCGGGAGCAAGCGGAAGCCAAGCGCAAACAGTGGAAGGAGCGCACGTCAACCCAAGCACCCCACCCACCCGCCCCTTCAACCACCGTCTGCCCCACCTGTGACAGAGACTGTAGGTCCCGCATTGGACTCATCAGTCACCTGAGAACTCATTTTTAGTGTGGAGCAAGTCATCCTTGGTTCCGAGGTACTGCCTAAGAAGAAGATATCAATGATGTAGATGAGGGGACCGAGTGTAATGTATCCAAGTTTGCTGACAATACAAAGTTAGATGGGAATGTAAGCTGTGAGGAGGACGCAAAGAGGCTGCAAAGGGTTATAGACAGGTTAAGTGAGTGGGCAAGAACATGGCAGATGGAGTATAATGTGGAGAAGTGTGAAGTTATCCACTTCGGTAGGAAAAACAGAAAAGCAGAATATTTTTTAAATGGTGAGAGACTGGAAAATGTTGGTGTTCAGAGGGACGTGGGTGTCCTTGTACATGAATCACTGAAAGTTAACATGCAGGTGCAGCAAACAATTAGGAAAGCAAATGCTATTTAGCCTTTATTACAAAAGGATTGGCGTATAAGAGTAAAGAAGTCTTACTACAATTATATCGGGCGTTGGTGAGACCACACCTGGATTACTGTGTACAGTTTTGGTCTCCTTCCCTAAGGAAGGATATTCTTGCCTTAGAGGGAGTACAATGAAGGTTCACTAGACTGACTCCTGGGATGAGGGGATTGTTCTCTGAGGAGAGATTGAGTAGACTAGGTCTATATTTCTTAGAGATTAGAAGAATGAGAGGTGATCTCAGTGAAACATAAAATTCTTAAGGGGCTTAAGGGTAGATGCAGGGAGGATGTTTCCCCTGGCTGGGGAGTCTAGAACCAGGGGTCACAGTCTCAGAATAAGGGGTTGGCCATTTAAAAAAAAGACTTGCATTTATATAGCGCTTTTCATGACCACCGGACGTCCCAAAGCGCTTTACAGCCAATGAAGTATAGCCACTGTTGTAATGTAGGAAACGCGGCAGCCAATTTGTGCACAGCAAGCTCCCACAAACAGCAATGAAATAAATGACCAGATAACCCGTTTTAGTGATGTTGATTGAGGGATAAATATTGGTCAGGACACTGGGAGTAACTCCCCTGCTCTTCTTTGAAATAGTGCCATGGGATCTTTTACGTCCACCTGAGAGAGCAGACAGGGTCTCAGTTTAATGTCTCGTCCGAAAGATGGCACCTGCGACAGTGCAGCACTCTCTTAGTACTGCACTGAAGTGTCAGCCTAGATTTTTGTGCTCAAGTCTCTGGATTGGGACTTGAACCCATAACTTTGTGACTCAGAAGCGAGAGTGATACCTACTAAACCATGGCTGACACGGCTTTAGGATGAGGAGAACACTCAAAGGGTTGTGAATCTTTGGAATTCTCTACCCCAGAGGGCTGTTGATACTCAGTCACTGAGACAGAGATTGATAGATTTTTGGATACTAATGGAATCAAGGGATATGGGGGCTAGTGTGGAAAGTTGGAGTTGAGGTAGATGATCAGCCACGAGAATGGCGGAGCAGACTCGAAAGGCCAAATGGCCTACTCTTGCTCCTAATTCTTGTTCTTCTGTTTCTCGTCACCTCAGCAGTATTGTTGCTTTCTCATCACCTTCTCAGCAGTAATTTTTTTTAAAGTTCCTGGGATGTGGGCGTCATTGGCAAGGCCAGCATTTATTGCCCATCCCTAATTGACGTCTAGAAGGTGGTGGTGAGCCGCCTTCTTGAACCGCTGCAGTCCCTGTGGTGAAGGTACTCCCACAGCGCTGTTAGGGACAGTATACTTCTTTGTAGCAGTTTGGTACAACTGAGTGGCTTGCTAGGTCATTTCAGAGGGCAGTTAACAGTCAACCACATTGCTTTGAGTCTGGACTCAGACTGGGTAAGGAAGGCAGATTTCCTTTCCTAAAGGACATTAGTGAACCAGATGGGTTTTTACGACCATTACTGATACTAGCTTTTTATTCCAGATTTATTTAATGAACTGCCATGATGGTATTTGAACTCATGTCTCTGGATCATTAAATAAATTGGGAGAGGGGGAAGTACAGAGAGACCTGGGTGTTCTTGTACACCAGTCACTGAAGGCGAGCATGCAGGTGCAACAGGCGGTCAAGAAGGCAAACGGTATGCTGGCCTTCATAGCAAAAGGGTTGGAATACAGGAACAGGGATACCTTGCTGCAGCTGTACAGGGCACTGGTGAGACCACACCTCGAGTACTGTGTACAGTTTTGGTCGCCTCATCTGAGGAAAGATGTTCTTGCCATGGAGGGGGTGCAGCGGCGATTCACCAGGCTGATACCAGGAATGGCGGGATTGACCTATGAGGAGAGACTATGTAGTTTAGGGATGTACACACTGGAGTTTAGAAGATTGAGAGGGGACCTCATAGAAGTGTATAAAATTCTGACAGGTCTAGACAGACTAGATGCAGAAGGAATGTTTCCCTTGGCGGGTGAGAACAGAACTAGAGGACATAATTTAAGGATAAGGGCTAAACCATTTAGGACAGAAATGAGGGGGAATTTCTTCACTCAGAGGGTGGTGAACCTGTGGAACTCATTGCCACAGAGGGCAGTGTACGCCAGCTCATTAAATATATTTAAGAGGGAATTAGATATATTTCTACAGGCAAAAGGGGTTAAGGGTTACGGAGAGAAGGCGGGGACGGGATACTGAATTGGAGGATCAGCCATGATCTCATTAAATGGCGGAGCAGGCTCGAAGGGCCGGATGGCCTACTCCTGCTCCTATCTTCTATGTATCTATGTATTAATCCAGGCCTCTGGATTACTAGTCCAGTAACATAACCACTATGCTACTGTACCCCTAATAATACTGCTTTCTCAGCAGTAATACTGCTTTTTCGACCCTTTCTCAGCAGTGTTGCTGCTTCCTCATCACTTTCTCAGCAGCAGTGCTCCTTTCTCGTCATCTTTTCAGCAGTATTGCTACTTTCTCGGTACTTTCTTAGCAGTATTGGCCGCTTTCTCGTCACCACCCGAAATGCCATACAGGAACTTCAGCTGCAGTGCTGTTCAGGTGAAAGGATTAGCACACATTTTGCCTGCACATAATTCTCATTTTTTAGGCACTATTTGGGCATTAAACTCAGGAAAATTAGCCCTAATGTCTTCCTTCATTCTAGTTTGAGTTCTTTCTAACAAATTATTTGAATTTTGAAGGCTTTTCAGGCAAACAGAAAAGCTCTGATCACAATTACCTATCATTTGTTAGAAGTCGCACAACACCAGGTTATAGTCCAACAGTTTTATTTGAAATCACAAGGACTTCACCTGACGAAGGAGCAGCGCTCCGAAAGCTTGTGATTTCAAATAAAACTGTTGGACTATAACCTGGTGTTGTGCGACTTCTCACATTTGTCCACCCCAGTCCAACACCGGCATCTCCACATCATGGCTATCATTTGTTGACAGATAGAAAATATAAACACTGGTGGTGTCAGCTGTGGCTCAGCTGGTAGCACTCTTAGCTTTGAGTCAGCAGGTTGTGGGTTCAAGCCCCACTCCAAAAACTTGAGCACATATTCTAGGCTGACACTCCAGCGAAAGTGCTGAGGGAGTGCTGCACTGTTGGAGGTGCCGTCTTTCGATTGAGACGTTAAACCGAGGCCCCGTCTGCTCGCTCAGGTGTATGTCAAAGATCACACCGCACTACTTCGAAGAAGAGCAGGGAAGTTCTCCCCGGTGTCCTGGGGCCAATATTTATCCCTCAATCAGCATCACTAAAAAACAGATTATCTGGTCATTATTACATTGCTGTTTGTGGGAGCTTGCTGTGCGCAAATTGGCTGCCGCGTTTCCTACATTACAACAGCGACGACACTTCAAAAGTACTTCATTGGCTGTAAAGCTCTTTGGGACGTCTGAGGTCGTGAATGGCGCTATGTAAATGCAACTTCTTTCTTTTCATTTCAAGCAGGACGCAGTGAGTTGAGGCCTGAAAAAGGAATGCTGAGAACCAGCCAATTGAAATCGTGATCCAAGTACAGAAGAGGTTTTGGTTACTGAGTAGCTATGGGGTTGTCAGGATTCATCTGTTGTGTGGATGAAAAATGAATGCCTGCAGCAGGGGGCGGGGGGGGATTGCTTCCAACCTCTAAAAGCACCTGCTTTTAACGACAGCCCAAGGGAAAGCCCCACACTTGTCCTCTACAATGCCTACTATGCTGGGGTCAGACGTCTCAAGGCCTGGCCAGGGCCATGGGTAGCAGCAGAATGTGGTGCAGGCATCCCCGAACGTGAATGTTTAAAGTGACACACGCAAGATTTCAGCTCGCTGGGAATGGTCACGGGGCTTGTAATATATCGGGATAGTTGAGGAAACTTCAAGGAGGACAAGAATGTCACACTCGAACCGAGGAACGCAGCGCTACTACCTTAAGCTCACGGGCAGTTATTTGCCGTTCTTTATATAGTTTGAGAAGAATGTTAATTTATTGCTGTTTTCTGCCACTAGTCGGGTTCACGGAACTCAGTGTAAGCGCGATCGTGACATTCGCGGGTGAAAATACGTATGATGCCAAGTACCTTCAGCTCCTAAATCATATAGACTTTTACAGCACAGGAGGCCCTGCGGCCCTGCAGCTGTGCTGGCTCTCTGAAAAAGCTATACGCCTCGTCACATCCCCTTTGCCCGTATCCTTTTAATTTTAATTTTTCAAATGTTTATCCACTTTCCTTGTAGAAGCTGTCATGGGTTCTGTTCCCACCACTGTCTTTGGTAGTGCATTCCACGCACTGACAACTGGCGGCTTAAACAAATTTCTCCTAATCTCTCCCCTCGTTCTTTTGGTGACCATCTTAAATTTATTGACCTCTCCAATATCTTAGTCACTTGGGGCATTCTGCATGAGCGAGCCGAGACAGTGGAAATTGGAGGCTATCTGACCTGAGAGGGCATCACCAGCAAGCCTGTTTCTGGCCCCGAGGGAACTCTCGGCACATACGTTTTACGGCAGGTACCGCTGGATAATGATGAGAAGCAGAGTCCCTAGCTGATGTTTCTCCTCTAGCTCAGAGTGCTAATGCCAACTCCTCAGCTAAGATCAGCGAACTGAGCGTAAACCAGGGATGGAGCCTTTTTTAAAGAAAAAATCATTCTCCGGACGTGGGCGATGCTGGAAAGGCCGGTATTTATTGTCCATTCCTGGTTGCCCTGATACAACTGAGTGGCTCGCTAAGGGACATCAAAGGGCAGTTAAAAGTCAACCACGTTGGTGTTGGACTGGAGTCACATGTAGGCCAGACTGGGTAAGGACAGCAGGTTTCCTTCCCTAAAGGAAATTAGTGAACCAGTTGGGTTTTTATGACAATCCGACAGCTTCACGCTCACTTTTTTTTTTTACTGATACCAACTTTATTAATTCCAGATATTTTTTAAACTGAATTCAAATTCTCAAACTGCCGTTGTGGGATTTGAACTCATGTTCTCTGGATTATTAGTCCAGTAACCATAACCCACAACACTACTGTACTGGAACCTGGGATATTCCTAGCCTTTATGGCTCAGTTCCGCACCAGGCAATGAGTAGGGCCCAAAGCTTGGTCTATTTATAACCATTGTCTGAACCCTAAAAGCAGATTAAAGCCTCGTAAAGTTCACGGAGGTGATTTGAGTCCATTTTTGGATCTGTATGGTGTTTGGAGATAGCAGCTGCCATGGAGGAAGCTGACAGCCAGTGTGCTCCACATTACTGATACGCAGTGACAGGTTGTGCGTACTCCAGGATCAACCTTCCTGCTGTATTTACCAAGTGATCAGCAACAGTTGATTACTAGTAAACAACATGCACCGTATTAACGGGCATTACTCCGCACAAAGGAATGCGCACAGGTCCTCCTCCGTCTACCATCTGTTGTGCGATGTGGACGTACTCTTGGTTTTAACGCAGGACAGCCCAAAGATACCAGATTTCTGGAGCCGGGGGATTAAAAATTAAGCCTGATTACTTGTATCCAGTGTCGTAAGGAATCCAACATTGGCAATTTTAGATCCTTCTTTCCTTGGAGGCCCAAGTCAGTGAAAAAAAAGAAATTCATAAGCCAGGGGCTTATCACAGCAAATGATGTATTTCTCAAAGAACATATCGACAAAAGGCCCATTCTTCTACTGGCTGAACAACTGGATTAAATGCTTAGCCCTGGAAAGAGATCCTTTTGCATTGAAAGGCAGCTTTATACATAGATTTAGCGAACGCTTGATATAATTTTCACATTCCCAAAAGCCATGTAAAGATAGTTTTTTGCTTTTGATCTGTGAGCATTTAATGTGGAAACAATTTTATACCAGCTATACAGCAAGGGACTTCTGCATTGCAGAAGTAGGGGGCATAGTCTCAGGATAAGGGTCGGCCATTTAAGACTGAGATGAGAAGAGATTTCTTATCTCAGAGGGTTGTGAATCTTTGGAATTCTCTGCCCCAGAGGGCTGTGGATGCTGAGTCGTTGAGTATATTCAAGGCTGAGATCGATAGATTTTTGGACTCTAGGGGAATCAAAGGATCGGGCAGGAAAGTGGAGTTGAGGTCGAAGATCAGCCATGATCTTATTGAATGGCAGTGCAGGCTCGAGGGGCCGTATGGCCTACTCCTGCTCCTAATTCTTTTGTACATATCTGCATGCACCTTATGTCAGTACATAATGACACATACTATACATTAGTATGTAAGCGGATATAACATATCTCTGTATAACCACATATACTGTATGTCAGTGAAGCTCATGGGATAAATGGGATAAAGGGGAAAGTATTGACGTGGATAGAGAACTGGCTGTCAGATAGAAAACAGAGAGTTGGAATAAACGGCTCATTTTCTGAATGGCAGGCAGTAACAAGTGGGGTACCACAGGGATCTGTCCTGGGTCCCCAGCTGTTCACAATTTACATTAATGACCTGGATCAGGGAGTCGGATGCAGCATTTCCAAATTTGCAGACGACACTAAACTAGGAGGGGGGGTGGGCTCAGAGGAGGAGACCAGGAAGCTCCAGAGCGATTTGGACAGACTGGGTGATTGGGCGGATAAATGGCAGATGCACTATAATGTGGACAAGTGCGAAGTTATCCACCTTGGGTGCAGGAACGGGAGGGCAAATTATTATTTAAATGGCAATAAATTGGGAGAGGGGGAAGTACAGAGAGACCTGGGTGTTCTTGTACACCAGTCACTGAAGGCGAGCATGCAGGTGCAACAGGCGATCAAGAAGGCAAACGGTATGCTGGCCTTCATAGCAAAAGGGTTGGAATACAGGAACAGGGATACCTTGCTGCAGCTGTACAGGGCACTGGTGAGACCACACCTCGAGTACTGTGTACAGTTTTGGTCGCCTCATCTGAGGAAAGATGTTCTTGCCATGGAGGGGGTGCAGCGGCGATTCACCAGGCTGATACCAGGAATGGCGGGATTGACCTATGAGGAGAGACTATGTAGTTTAGGGATGTACACACTGGAGTTTAGAAGATTGAGAGGGGACCTCATAGAAATGTATAAAATTCTGACAGGTCTAGACAGACTAGATGCAGAAGGGATGTTTCCCTTGGCGGGTGAGAACAGAACTAGAGGACATAATTTAAGGATAAGGGCTAAACCATTTAGGACAGAAATGAGGGGGAATTTCTTCACTCAGAGGGTGGTGAACCTGTGGAACTCATTGCCACAGAGGGCAGTGTACGCCAGCTCATTAAATATATTTAAGAGGGAATTAGATATATTTCTACAGGCAAAAGGGGTTAAGGGTTACGGAGAGAAGGCGGGGACGGGATACTGAATTGGAGGATCAGCCATGATCTCATTAAATGGCGGAGCAGGCTCGAAGGGCCGGATGGCCTACTCCTGCTCCTATCTTCTATGTATCTATCTATGTATAACCGCATATAGATGATGTCAGCATATAATAAGGATTTCTACATGTTTAACCACCCTTGGCTGCTCTGCTTTCCCTTGGTTCCTTCAATGCCACTTCCTGTTTTTTCTGCTGGTACAGATTCTGCAGGTACTCATCTGGCTCAATCCCACTTTCCCGGAGCTCGGCCATGATCTTCTCCAACCTGTACAAAGTTCCGGCCTGTCGCACTTTGCGCCCGGCGATGTACAGAGTAAACTCCGCCGAGTTCAGCAGCTTGCAGGTGTCCGTCTCGCAGAGATCGCGGCACCGTTTGGCTTTGTCCACGGCTGGGAAGAAAGTGAGGCCGGACATCTTCTCCAGGTCCTGTGGGTCCACTTGATACTCAGACAGCTGGTGGTCAAAGCCAATCGGTTTATTGGGCACGACAAAGGCTCCCAGAGACAACAGTTCGGATGACGCATTGCCCTTCTGTGCGAGAATGACTTTGTACAGATGTGTTGGTACGACAATGTCATTCTTCCCGATCACCTGAACGTAGAAAGAGACAGAGATACAATGACAAGACTGAGCAAAGGACTGAAAATTGGACACCGCAGATAAAAGGATAACCAGAGGCCGGAAAACTGAAATGAAACAGAAAACATGGGCAACACGGTGGCATAGTGGTTAGCACTGGTGCCTCACAGCGCCAGAGACCCGGGTTCGAATCTGGCCTCGGGTGACTGTCTGTGTGGAGTTTGCACATTCTCCCCGTGTCTGCGTGGGTTTCCTCCGGGTGCTCCGGTTTCCTCCCACAGTCCAAAAATGTGCGGGTTAGGTTGATTTGGCTATGATAAATTGACCCTTAGTGTTAGGGGGGGATTAAATATGTGGGGTTACGGGGATAGGATGGGATATGTTAGGGGGAATTAAATACGTGGGGTTACGGGGATAGGGTGGGATATGTGTCGGTGCAGGCTCGATGGGGATTCTGTGTGAGAGAGCAGGGACAGGGTACTGGATTTGGATGATCAGCCATGATCGTATTGAATGGTGGAGCAGGCTCGACGGGCCGAATGGCCTACTCCTGCTCCTAGTTTCTATGTTTCTAAAAGGGCTGGAAATCACAGCAGCTGACAGGAAAAGACAGGTTAGGTAGAATCCTTCAAAAGCAAGTACGGCAGTTAAACCACTTATAGAAACATAGAAGATAGGAGCAGGAGTAGGCCATTCGGCCCCTCGAGCCTGCTCTGCCATTCAATGAGATCATGGCTGATCATCCAAATTCAGTACCCTGTCCCTGCTTTCTCCCCATATCCCTTTAGCCTTAAGAAATATATCTATCTCCTTCTTGAATATATTTAATGAATTGGCCTCAACTGCCTTCTGTGGTAGAGAATTCCACAGGTTCACCACTCTCTGGGTGAAGAAATTCCTCCTCATCTCAGTCCTAAATGGCTTACCCCTTAACCTTAGACTGTGACCCCTGGTTCTGGACTCCCCCGCCATAGGGAACATCCTTCCTGCATCTAGTCTGTCCAGTCCTGTTAGAATTTTATAAGTTTCAATGAGATCCCCTCTCATTCTTCTAAACTCTAGCGAATACAAGCCCAATCGACCCAATCTCTCTTCATTCGTTATTCCTGCCATCCCAGGTATCAGTCTGGTGAATCTTCGCTGCACTCCCTCCATGGCAAGAACATCCTTCCTCAGATAAGGCGACCAAAACTGCACACAGTTCTCAAGGTGTGGTCTCACCAAGGCCCTGTACAACTGCAGCAAGACATCCTTGCTCCTGTACTCGAATCCTCTCGCTATGAAGGCCAACATACCATTTGCCTCTTAACCGCCTGCTGCACCTGCATGCTTACCTTCAGCGACTGGTGCACAAGGACACCCAGGTCTCGTTGCACTTCCCCTTTTCCCAATCTATTGCCGTTCAGATAATAATCTGCCTTCCTGTTTTTGCCACCAAAGTGGATAACCTCGCATTTATCCACATTATACTGCATCTGCCCAATCACCCAACTTGTCCAAATCATACTGGAGTTTCTCTGCATCCTCCTCACTCTCACTTCTGTGTCAGAAGACTGTGGGTTCAAGTCCTGCTCCAGAGACTTGAGCACAATGAGCTAACACTTCTTTCTCTTTCATCTGCTGATCGAACTGCTCTATTTTTTTTATTACTTTGCACCAAGTAATTTTTAAAATTTTATTTTGCCCCATTATCACAGGGTCTTGGCCACACCTCGGAGCCAAAATGTGACCTGGGAAATCCTCAAGAGCTTTCAGTATAGCAAGTTGTGGCTTTTGCTTTGGTTGAGGCGCGGGGTGTCAGCTTTCGCTCCCTGTAACTCAAACTACAGCAATGTCCCATTTGGGAACCAACTAAATGGGGT
This sequence comes from Squalus acanthias, assembly GCA_030390025.1. Lineage (NCBI taxonomy): Eukaryota > Metazoa > Chordata > Chondrichthyes > Squaliformes > Squalidae > Squalus > Squalus acanthias. Next base: position 167,130,671 of record CM059428.1, on the reverse strand, counting down.
CAACTGTGGCTCAGTTGGTAGCACTCTCACTTCTGTGTCAGAAGACTGTGGGTTCAAGTCCTGCTCCAGAGACTTGAGCACAATGAGCTGACACTCCAGTGCAGTACTGAGGGAGTGCTGCACTGTCGGAGGTGCCGTCTTTCGGATGAGACGTTAAACCGAGGCCCCGTCTGCTCTCTCAAGTGGACGTAAAAGATCCCACGGCACTATTTCGAAGACGAGCAGGGGAGTTTTCCCCAGTGTCCTGGCCAATATTTATCCCTCAATCAACATAATTTAAACAGTTTATCTAGTAATTATTGCATTGAGTTTCATAGAATGGTTACAGCACGGAAGAAGGCCATTCGGCCCGTCGAGCCCATGCCGACTCTCAGCTAGTCCCATTCCCCTGCCCTTTCCTCGTAGCCCTGCAATTTTCTTTTCTTTCAGATACTTATCCAACTCCCTTTTGAAAGATAAGATTGAGTCTGCCTCCATCCCCCTTTCAGGCAGTGCATTCCAGATCCTAACCACACTCTGTGTAAAAAAAAAAGTTTTTTCTTAACATCGCCTTTGGTTCTTTTGCCAATCACCTTAAATCTGTGTCCTCTGGTTCTCGACCCTTCCGCCAATGGGAACAGTTTCTCTCTATCTAGACCCCTCATGATTTTGAACACCTCTATCAACTCTCCTCTGCTCCAAGGAGAACAACCCCAGCTTCTCCAGTCTATCAACGGAACTGAAGTCCCTCATCCCTGGAATGGAACCTTGCTGTATCAAAACCATACAAATTTTGAAAGAAATATATTGGGAGACCCACGGTTGGAATGTACAGGACGAGGAATGATCAGTGCTACAATTCTGGCCAGTGCTAAGGTTCAAAAAATACCACACTCTGTCCCTCATAACCCTCAATTGAATCTTTCACCAATAGCTATCTTGAATGTACTAAGATTATCTGCCTCGGCAGCCTGTTTGCATACTGAAGTAGTTACAGCTGAACTCGCATCTTTTCTACTGTCCAATGCATAGCCGAACATCCTTTGGACAGATGTACACATGACTATACCTGAAAGTACACAACACCACAGCATCAGGGTGACGGAGCATCAACACACTGCTCAGCTTCAACAACCAACAGGCTTGACCCTTTCTCTTGAAGCAAGTGTGAGAGATTGACATTTCTGTTGCCACTATTTCGATTAGGACTACACTAGTTTTAAAAGCACCAGAAACAAATGCTAAAGGAAGCTCCTTTTCCCTCACAGAGAACTCTCACATTTCTATAATTCCAGTGACTATTTCCTCACCATAATTCGATGTGCATCAACTATTAAAAACTTATATATGGCCCCGATTTTAACTCCAGGTGATTCCCCGCTCAGACCTGAGTTAAAATTACAGTCAGGTCTCAATGATGTCATCGGGCCGCAACATGCATGTGTAAAGAAGGACCCTGTTGGCTCTGGGTGCATCCTTGCTGCCTGCTCGGGAGAGCAGGTTAAAACTGCAGATGTTGCGATCATGGCGGCTTTCGGACAGGTAGGAACCAGGGTGATTTTAACTGCCCACCTGCCAGGTTTTTGCTGAGCAAATAGGGTTAAAATCGCCCCATATGTGTGGGTTGTCCAAACCGTGGCCGGCAAGCCCTTGCTGTCTGGCCCATGAAGCCTCCGTAAAACAGTTTCCATTTGTGTTTCTAAGGGTACATTTTACGATTTAGCTCTCCCAGTGAAGAGCTTGGCACCGCAGGAGCACATGCTCTCTTCCGTGCTCAATTTCTCATCAGTCAGCACCATATTTGGGGCAGTTTTATGCCCATTAGGAACTTGGTTGAGACTGCCCAAACTCAATTTGCATACAACACTTGGAACAGGACAAGACTTTTCACTCTACCAGCCTGGCTGGATGGCCAGCGCTAAAGTTAAAAAAATACTACACTATACTCTGCCCCTCAATCACTCCTTAATTGTTCAGAAGGAAGCTTCTATTTCTCATATCAAGTGGAAAGTACGGTGAGTTGGACAGCTACAAGACACTCTCTGTTTTCTGAACCTATTACACTTGCAATTTGAGCTGATCCGAAAAACAGCTAGATAGGTTTGATAATTAGATCACTTCGTAGAATGGGTACAGTACAGGAGGCCATTCGGCCTGTCGAGCCCATGCCGGCTCTCTGCAAAAGCACTTCAGCTAGTCCCACTACCCCGCCCTTTCCCCGTAGCCGTGCAAATTTTTTTCCTTCAGATACTTGTCCAATTCCCTTTTGAAAGCAACGATTGAATCTGCCTCCCACCCTTTCAGGCAGGGCATTCCAGATCATAACCACTCGCTGCGTAAAAAGGTTTTTCCTCATGTCGCTTTTGGTTCTTCTGCCAATCACCTTAAATCTGTGTCCTCTGGCCAATGGGAACAGTTTCTCTCTATCTACTCTGTCTAGACCCATCATGATTTTGAACACCTCTATCAAATCTCCTCTCAACCTTCTCTGCTCTAAGGAGAACAACCCCAGCTTCTCCAGTCTATCCACATAACTGAAGTCCCTCATCCTGGAACCATTCTTGTAAATCTTTTCTGCAACCTAAGGCCATCACATCCTTCCTAAAGTGCGGTGCCCAGAATTGGACACAATGCTCCAGTTGAGGCCGAACCAGTGTTTTATAAAGGTTCATCGTAACTTCCTTGCTCTTGTACTCTATGCCTCTATTTATGAAGCCCAGGATCCCATATGCTTTTTTAACCGCTTTCTGAACCTGACCTGCCACCTTCAACGATTTGTGCACATATACCCCCAGGTCTCTCTGTTCATGCACCCGCTTTAGAATTGTATCCTTTAGTTTATATTGCCTCTCCTCCTTCTTCCTACCAAAATGTATCACTTCGCACTTTTTTGCGTTAAATTTCATCTGCCACGTGTCCGTCCATTCCACCAGCCTGTCTATGTCTCCTTGAAGTCTATCACTATCCTCCCCAATGTTCATTATACTTACAAGTTTTGTGTCATCTGCAAATTTTGAAATTGTGCCCTGTACACCCAAGTCTAAATCATCAGTATATGTGTCAGCTGTGGCTCAGTTGGTAGCACCCTCGCCTCTGAGTCAGAAGGTTGTGGGTTCAAGTCCCACTCCAGGGACTTGAGCACATAAAGCTAGGCTGACACTCCAGTGCAGTGCTGAAGGAGTGATGCACTGTCGGAAGTGCCGTCTTTCGGATGAGACGTTAAACCGAGGCCCCATCTGCTCTCTCAGGTGGACGTAAAAGATCCCATGGCACTATTTCGAAGAAGAGCAGGGGAGTTATCCCCGGTGTCCTGGCCAATATTTATCGTTCAACATAACAAAAACAGATTATCTGGTCATTAATCACATTGCTGTTTGAGGGAGCTTGCTGTGCGCAAATTGGCTGCTGCGTTTCCCACATTACAACAGTGACTACACTTCAAAAAGTACTTCATTGCTGTAAAGCGCTTTGAGACGTCCGGTGGTCGTGAAAGGTGCCATATAAATGCAAGTCTTTCTTTTATATATCAAGAAAAGCAGTGGTCCTAGTACCTACCCCCTGGGGAATACATTCTACAATATAGGTAAGGCCACTGCTTTGCAGTGACTGAATAAATCAAATTTTACCTTTATTACAGTTCTGACGAAGGGTCATTGACCTGAAACGTTAACTCTGTTTCTCTCTCCACAGATGCTGCCTGACCTGCTGGGTGTTTCCAGCATTTTCTGTTTTTATTAATAATTAGGCCCATTGGTTTATGGTAACTGAATGTAACATTCTGAGGTTAGTTTTATTTCAAAAGATAAGTTGATAAACTTATTTATGCCAATCTGGTGGGATGACACTTTTATTTTGGCTGTGTCACTTGGGACCATGGGGTTTTTACTGGTGTTTGGAGGATGGCATTCCATGATTACGTTCATCTTTCCTAGCAAACCACAATTCGGTGGCTTTCACCGTCAGTTTTCAAACTGGATCAGAAATGGTCTACCAGGTTATCAAATTTCTGCTCGTTTGAAGCTGAATATATGTTTGAAGTATATTTATCCCTCAACCAGCATCACTAAAGGCAGAATTTCTGGTCATTAGCACATTGCTGTTTGTGGGAGCTTGCTGTGCGCAAATTGGCTGCAGCATTTCCTACATTACAACAGTGACTACACTTCAAAAGTGCTTCATTGGCCGTGCAGCACTCCCTCAGCACTGCATTGGAGTGTCAGCCTAGCTTTATGTGCTCAAGTCCTGAGGTCGTGAAAGGCGCTATGGAAATGCAAGTTTTTTTTATTTATTTCTTTATACTGCACCCGCTGAGCTTAGTGTCTCGAGAATTGTGTAATCTATGTTTTTTTGTACTTGTTTACTTACTAGTGCATTATTTCTGTTGCTGTATATTAATAAATGTTTTTCTCCAGTGATAACGGAGTTTCCTTTGTTCCAAAGTTAGGATAGGTGGGGGGGGGGGTCACCAAGAATGTGCTGAATCTGCAGGGGACTCTCCCATATAGAAAAGTTTGAAGTCATTCAAAAAGCAGATTAAACTGACAATCAAGTAACCAGACATGCAAATGTCATTCATCTTCACAAGTATAGTAACTGGGCAAACGTGCTTCAGTGGTGATTTGTGTGCAATTCGTTAAGTACTATTTAAGTGCTTGCATGCTATTTTTAAAGGCACATTTGGTGCTGCAAAAAATTCAAACCACGCTTAAAATGTTTTTTTAAGCAAATCCAGCGTCTGATGAGAGGATCACTCGGCTTCCTGAGTTTACACAAGAGCCAGAGCTGCAAAGCTTGGGGTAGGGACAACAACAACAACAACAACTTGCATTCAAAAAGCACCTTTAAAGTAGTAAAACGTCCCAAGGCGCTTCACAGGAGCGATTATCAAACAGAATTTGACACCGAGCCACATCAGGAGATATTAGGGCAGGTGACCAAAAGGTTGGTCAAAGAGGTAGGTTTTAAGGAGCGTCTTAAAGGATAGGCAAGAGAGGATTGCGATGAGTGATAAATCGGTTTATGACCGGTGATTGATTTTCCATTGCTACAGATAACAGGCCAATTAAAACGTGTACATGCGAATAGCCAAGCTGATACAGTGATGCATCATTTTAAGGTAAGGGTGGGAAGTTCATCTGCGCGGCAACTGAGATGCATACCTCAATGTCCTTTGATCAGATGACTGCGGTTCAGCCTCACTGAACGCAGGACTCCAGCCATGCCTTCAGAGAGCAAACCTTTCTTTTTTAAATATAAATCGAGTGTCCCACATGGCTCCGTTGATAAATGCATCATCTGAGGCGGTACTAAGTTGTCCAGATCTGGAGAGTCCCTAGGCTCAATCCCTGGTCTGTGTTGAGTTAGGTAAACTCTGCTGGACTACGATTTGGGACGACATCAATTGGAGTCAGCACTCCTGGGTGTGGGGGAGGGAGGTTAGCCAGGGATCCCAATCCTTACCATTATCCAGTGACCTCGACTAGAAAGTGCTGGGCTGATTTACAGCATCAGGCTCAGCTGTGACGATTGCTATGTTTAAATAGCCTTTTGATACTAGCAGTCTGGTTTCACATTTTTTTTTTAAATGGTCCCCTTGGGGCTGCCAGCATGTGTGGAACTGCACGCCTGCCTGATTCTGTGATTTGAAGAGCAGAGAAAATGCGGCCAATTTATATTTCCGAGTCAAAGAAAATCGGGTAACGCGTTGCGTTTCGCTGGCGGGCTCCAATTACTCTGCTTCTCTGCTGGATCCTTAGCGTTGTCCTAAGACACAGAGGCACTAGCAATTACTACAATGTAAATAACGAGCCCAGAGCCCGGAGGGAGTGTGGGCATCAAGGAGCGCGAGCATCAGGGAGCGAGATAAGTGACGTCAGCACAAGGGAAGGAGCTGATTGGTAAGTAGCTGGTGATTGGTTTTTTTTAAGTCTTAAGTTTATTTCTGTTAAGTTAGTTAATAGTCTATTAAATAGAGGCATGGCAGGGCACCTCAGTCCCGTGGAATGCACATCCTGTGCCATGTGGGAACTCCAGGACGCTTCCCGTGTCCTGGACAACCACATGTGCAGGAAGTGTCGTTGGCTGGAGGAGCTCGAGCTCCGGGTTTTAGAGCTTGAGCAGCAGCTGGCATCACTGCAGTGCATCCGTGAGGCTGAGAGCTTCGTGGACGTAACGTAAGAGTGTGCAGACAGAGAGGGAATGGGTTACCGTCAGACAGACAAGGAGGACCAGGCAGGTAGTGCAGGAGTCCCCTCAGTGTATCCCACTCTCTAACCAGTCTGAATACTGGTGAGGGCAATGGTTCCTCTGGGGAGTACAGCCAGAGCCAAGTCCATGGCACTACGGGTAGCTCAGCTGTACTGGGAGGAGGGGGGCGGGGGGGGGAGGAGGAAGATCGGGAAAGCAATAGTGATAGGGGATTCAATATTATGGGGAACAGACAGGCGTTTCTGCAGAGGTGATTCCAGGATGGTATGTTGCCTCCCTGGTGCCAGGGTCAAGGATGTCACTCAGCGGCTGCAGAACATTCTGAGGGGGGAGGTGAACAGCCAGAGGTCGTGGTCCATATTGGTATCAACGACATAGGTAGAAAGAGGGATGAGGTCCTCCAGGCAGATTTTAGGGAGCTAGGAAAGAGATTAAAAAGCAGAATCTCAAAGGTAGTAATCTCCGGATTACTCCCGGTGCTACGAGCTAGTGAGTATAGAAATAGGAGGATAGAGCAGATGAGTGTGTGGCTGGAGAGATGGTGTAGGAGGGAGGGCTTTAGATTCCAGGGATATTGGGACCGGTTCTGAGGGAGGTGGGACCTTTACAGGCCGGACAGGTTGCACCTCAACAGAGCTGGGACCAATGTCCTCACGGGAGTGGGGGTTTGCTAGTGCTGTTGTGGAGGGTTTAAACTAATTTGACAGGGGGATGGGCAGGAGGATGTAGCACTAGAAAGGAGAAACAAGGTGCACAAAGGATTGGGAGAGACAGATAGCACTAGAGTAAGAAATAGTACGGTATTAGGTGGGGTCAGATGACAAGAGAATACAAGGTCTAAGATAGGTTTACAGTGCATGCGTGTGAATGCACGAAGTATGGTAAATAAGGTTGGTGAGCTGCAGGCACAAATAGGAATATGGGCCCGTAATTTCCGATAGGAGGCTTCCTGCATGCGGATGCCTCCTATCGGAAAAAAATCTACGCACTTACCTGAGGGCTCCCGAGGTCCGGACACTTCCGATCCTAGGCCTCTCCACAGTCGAAATGCGCAGGGCCCCCGTATCCCAAGGGCGCATGCGGTTCGCAAGCGTCCCTGGGATCACGTGGGCCAGGCGAGCCAATGTAAGAAAGGAATCTCCATTCATACTTTTGACAGATAGACCTGTCAAAAGTATGAATGGAGATCACCCCAAAAAGACACTAAAACATTAAATAATTTTTTTTTTTAAAACCCCTTTTTTAAAATGAGTTAAAATTACATTAAATTAAATATTTTAAACAAAAGAGAGGGGATGTCCTGGAGGGGTAATGGACAGAATCTATTTGATTAGAGTTAAGAAACAATAGAGGTGCCATTACACTACTAGGGGTATTCTATAGGCCGCCAACTAGGATATAGAGGAGCACATTTGCAGGGAAATTACAGAGAGGTGCAAGAACTATAGAGTAGTGATAATGGGGAACTTTTACTATCTCAGTCTATATTAGGATAGTTGTAGTGTTAAGGGCAGAGAGGGGGGAAGAATTTCTGAAGTGTGTTCAGGAGAAATTTCTTGTTCAGTACGTTTCCAGCCCAAGGAGGAAGGAGGCATTGCTGGATCTGGTTCTGGGGAATGAGGTGGGTCAAGTGGAGCAAGTGTCAGTAGGGAAACAGTTAAGGAACAGTGATCACAGTATCATAAGGTTCATATTAGCTGTGGAAAAGGACAGGGAGCAATCTAGAGTAAAAATACTTAATTGGAGGAAGGCCAGTTTCAGTGGGATGAGAACGGATCTGGCCCGGGTAAACTGGAATCAAAGATTGACAGGCAAAACTGGAATGGAACAATGGGCTGCCTTTAAAGAGGAGATGGTTCAGGTACAGTCGAGGTACATTCCCACAAGGGGGAAAGGCAGGGCAACCAAAGTCAGAGCTCCCTGGATGACGAACGAGATAGAGAATAACATGAAGCAGAAAAAGGGGAAGTATGACAGATGTCAGGTTGAGAATACAAGTGAGAACCAAGCTGAATATAGAAAGTTTCAGAGGGGAAGTGAAAAAGGAAATAAGAGCGTCAAAGAGAGAGTATGAGAATAGAAATAAAAACAGAAAATGACGGAAATACTCAGCAGGTCAGGCAGCATCTGTAGAGAGAGAAACAGAGTTAACGTTTCAGGTCGATGACCCTTCGTCAGAATAGATTAGCAGCTAACATAAAAGGGAATTCAAAAGTCTTCTATCGGCATATAAATAATAAACGGGTAGTAAGAGGAGGGGTGGGGCCGATTAGGGACCAAAATGGAGACCTACACATGGAGGCAGAGGGCATGGCTGAGGTATTAAATGAGTACTTTGCATCTGTCTTTACCAAGGAAGATGATGTTGCCAAAGTCATAGTGAAGGAGGAGGTAGTTGAGATACTGGATGGGATAAAAATTAATAAAGAGGAGGTACTAGAAAGGCTGGCTGTACTTAAAGTAGATAAGTCACCAGGACCGGATGGGATGCATCCTAGGATGCTGAGGGAAGTAAAGGTGGAAATTGCGGAGGTACTGGCCATAATCTTCCAATCCTTCTTAAGATACTGGGGTGGTGCCAGAGGACTGGAGAATTGCAAATGTTACACCCTTGTTCAAAAAAGAGTGTAAGACTAAACAACAAATGTACACACACACACACATATACATATGTAAAGATAAACCCAGCAACTACAGGCCAATCAGTTTGACCTCGGTAGTGGGAAAGCTTTTAGGAACAGTAATCAGGGACAAAATTAACAGTCACTTGGACAAGTGTGGCTTAATTAAGGAAAACCAGCACGGATTTGTTAAAGGCAAATCGTGTTTAACTAACTTGATTGAGTTTTTTGGTGAGGTAACAGAGAGGGTTGATGAGGGCAATGTGGTTGATGTGGTGTACATGGACTTCCAAAAGGCGTTTGATAAAGTGCCACATAATAGGCTTGCCAGCACAGTTGAAGCCCATGGAATAAAAGGGACAGTGGCAGCATGGATACGAAATTGGCTAAGTAACAGGAAACAAAGAGTAGTGGTGAACAGTTGTTTATCGGACTGGAGGAAGGTACACAGTGGTGTACCCCAGGGGTCAGTACGAGGACCACTGCTTTTCTTGATATATATTAAAGACTTGGGTGTACACGGCACAATTTCAAAATTTGCAGATGACACAAATCTTGTAAGTATAGTGAACAGTGAGGAGGATAGTGATGGACTTCAAGAGGACATAGACAGGCTGGTGAAATGGGCAGACATGTGGCAGATAAAATTTAACGCAGAAAACTGCAAAGTGATACATTTTGGTAGGAAGAATGAGGAGAGGCAATATAAACAAAGGGGTACAATCCTAAAGCAGGTGCATGAACAGAGAGACCTGGGGGTATGTGTGCACAAATCGTTGAAGGTGACAGGGCAGGTTGAGAAAGTGATTAAAAAAGCATACGGGATCCTGGGCTTCATAAATAGAGGCACAGAGTACAAAAGCAAGGAAGTTTTGATGAACCTTTATAAAACACTGGTTCGGCCTCAACTGGAGTATTGTGTCCAATTCTGGGCACCACACTTTAGGAAGGATGTGAAGGCTTTAGAGAGGGTGCAGAAAAGATTTACAAGAATGGTTCCAGGGATGAGGGACTTCAATTATGTGGATAGACTGGAGAAGCTGGGGATGTTCTCCTTGGAGCAGAGAAGGTTGAGAGGAGATTTGATAGAGGTGTTCAAAATCATGATGGGTCTAGACAGAGTAGATAGAGAGAAACTGTTCCCATTGGCAGAAGGGTCGAGAACCAGAGGACACAGATTTAAGGTGATTGGCAAAAGAAACAAAGGCGACATGAGGAAAATCTTTTTTACGCAGCAAGTGGTTAGGATCTGGAATGAACTGCCTGAAAGGGTGGAAGCAGATTCAATCACGGCTTTCAAAAGAGAATTGGATAAGAACCTGAAGGAAAAAATTTTGCATGGCTACAGGGAAAGGGCGGGAGAGTGGGACTAGCTAAAGTGCTCTTGGAGAACTGGCACGGGCTCAACGGGCCGAATGGCCCCCTTCTATAATTCTAACAAACAAGAGTGACAGCACAGCAGAAAGGAAGAGAGAAAGAGCGAGCGAGGAAGCGAATGCAAGAGAGTGAAAGTCTGCGTGAGAATAACAGCCAGGCAGACCGAGAGAGAAGTTCGGCCATGATCTTACTGAATGGCGGAGCAGGCTCAAGGAGCCTGCTCCTATTTCTTATGTTCTTAGAAAAGGGAGCGAGTGAAACGCCAAGTCGGCTGAACGAAAAGTCAAGTTGATATTTTTGCTATCTGTTTGTGACCATAAATTATGAAATTAGCAGAACTGGTCTCAACAAAACCAACCAATTCAAGATTTTATTCATTCAATTCTACAAAACGTGCCGTGAACAATGGCTGTCTCTAACTGACCAAAATGTGCCAGCGCAAACCTGGCTGCTGCCACTCTGCGTCATGGTAAAATTTGCCAGCATTCACCCAGGTTGCTAGTTCAACTCCTGCCAATTCAATTTTAATAAAATGTGAGACAGTGGGACTGTGTACCAGGAGAGTGACAACAGACAGGAAGCAGCACGAGCTGACTGGCAGTGGAGAGGGTACAATTGCAAAATCTTGTTACATCTTTGGGGAAGTCTGGTAATGACAGGCTGGTAATGAATTAGGATTAATTCATTTTTTTCCCCTTTCAATTGGTTGTTTTGAACACCATCGTTTAAACAGCACCAGCTGGTAACATCAACTTGGAAGCCATACTGAGCCAGACAGCGTGAAGATCACAGTTGGCATGACACAGCCTGAGTGTATCTGCCCTGTCAGCCTCTCCCACCAGCCTCGGCAGCCAGTTTCAGTGATGAGGTCATTAGCGCTCCCTATTCAAACAATCGGAGAGAAACACAAGGATATTCATGGTATTCATCTGTAACTGGAACCTTTAGAAGGGGCCTTGACACTGACTTGGGAGCAGGAGTAGGCCATTCAGCCCCTTGAGCCTGTTCCGCCGTTCAATTAGATCGTGGCTGATCTGGATGTTGACTCCATTTACCCGCCTTGGTTTCGTGTTCCAGATTTCCACTACCCTTTGTGTGAAGAAGTGCTTCCTGACATCACCCTTGAACAGCCTAGCTCTAATGTTAAGGTTATGCCCTTAATGTTAATTTTTAATTAAAAAAATTGATCTTAATTTTAATGTTATGAATTGCTCTTTAAAGATGAACTGGATAGCTGTGGAGTGACAGTGTGCTCAATGAAGAAATTCAACTGCACAGTAGGAAAACAGAACTCAAGCTCCCAATTACTAAAACGGAACAGACTTTACAGATATCTCTTGAAGCATCCTGGGCACAGTATCAGTTACACTACTACAACGTAATTAATTTAAAACCTCTTTAGTCATCGCTAATATAATGTTGATTTTCAAATAATGGTCTATGACACACTGATGACTGTGTACTTTGTGTTTGTTATATATGAATGTAAAATATCATGGTTGTATATATGGCATTGTTTGCTTTACCAATGGTTTTATATCTATCTATGATGTTCCCATGAAACAAATATTGACCAGATATATCAGGTTGTAATTATACCTCATCAACCTCCTTCAGTGTCAACAGCAACTATCTGCTGCCTTCATATTAAATAGAAGCAGCGCAGGATTCACAAGTACAGCGTATTAATCACCTTCAACACCAGATATTTGTTCTAACACACATAAGCTACTGCATTTTCATTAGAACTTGCAAAAATTTAGTAAGTTTTCAAAACTGCAGAGGAGAGCAGCACGGGAGGTGGCAGGGAGACTGACAGGCAGGCCTGGGACAGCAAACAACAGGCCCAATGGTGGACCAGTATGGTATGGCGGCAGATGAGCAGGGATGAAGACTGGCAGGCCAGGCTGGCATATAGGAGGCAGCATGCCCTGGCCCGACAGTGGAAGAGCACGGTGCGACCAGGTACGGAAGCAGGAGTCCTGGCAAAAGGCAGTGATCGAAAGTATTAACATTTTCAAAAAATATCTGCCGGCAAACTGTAAAAATTGAAGTAAAGACAGAAAATGCTGGAAACACTCAGCAGGTCAGGCAGCATCTGTGGAGAGAGAAACAGAGTTAACGTTTCAGTTCTGACGAAGGGTCATCGACTTGAAACGTTACCTCGGTTTCTCTCTCCACAGATGCTGCCTGACCTGCTGAGTGTTTCCAGCATTTTCTGTTTTATTTTGGATTTCCAGCATCCGCAGTATTTTGCTTTTGTTAAAATTGAAGGCCAGGCAAGTTGTAAACATTTTTAAAATGGCAGGAGGAGCGGGGCGACTCTCCCGCCACAGCGCCATCAATGGTGGGAAGCCTGCAACAACAGTGTGATGGGAAGACAGGCTTTTCCCATTATGAAAATGTTGGCATAGATCTTCCATTATAAAATGTTAACATAGAAATATGACGCAAAATATATTCCAGTGAGAAGGAAAGACTTTAAGAGAAGGGAGAACCATCCGTGGCTAACTAAGGAAGTAAAGGATGGTATCAAATTGAAAACAAAGGCATACAATGTTGCCAAGATTAGTGGAAGGCCAGAGGATTGAGAAATGTTTAAAAACCAGCAAAGGATGACTAAAAAAATAATAAAGAGAGGGAAGATGGATTATGAGAGTAATCTAGCAAGAAATATAAAAACAGATAGTAAGAGCTTCTACAGGTATATAAAAAGGAAGAGAGTAGCTAAAGTAAACGTTGGTCCCTTAGAGGATGAGACTGGGGAATTAATAATGGGGAACAGGGAAATGGCAGAGACTTTGAACAAATATTTTGTATCAGTCTTCACGGTAGAAGACACTAAAACCATCCCAATAATAAATAATCAAGGGGCTATAGGGAGGGGGGAACTTAAAACAATCACTATCACTAAAGAAAAAGTACTCGGTAAAATAATGGGACTAAAGGTGGACAAGTCCCCTGGACCTGATGACCTGCATCCTAGGGTCTTAAAAGAAGTGGCTGCAGAGATAGTGGATGCATTGGTTGCAATCTACCAAAATTCCCTGGATTCTGGAGAGGTCCCAGAGGATTGGAAAACCACAAATGTCACGCCCCTATTTAAGAAGGGAGGGAGACAAAAAGCAGGAAACTATAGACCAGTTAGCCTAACATCTGTCATTGGGAAAATGCTGGAGTCCATTATTAAGGAAGCAGTAGCAGGACATTTAGAAAATTATAATACAGGGAAATCATGTTTGGCAAATTTGCTGGAGTTCTTTGAGGATGTAACGAGCTGAGTGGATAAAGGGGAACCAGTGGATGTGGTGTATTTGGATTTCCAGAAGGCATTTGAAAAGGTGCCACTTAAAAGGTTACTGCACAAGATAAGAGCTCACGGGGTTGGGGGGTAATATATTAGCATGGATAGAGGATTGGCTAACTAACAGAAAACAGAGAGTCGGGATAAATGGGTAATTTTCCGGTTGGCAAACGGTAACTAGTGGGGTGCCACAGGGATCAGTGCTGGGGCCTCAACTATTTACAATCTATATTAATGACTTGGATGAAGGGACCAAGTGTAATGTAGCCAAATTTGCTGATAATACAAAGATGGGTGGGAAAGCAAGTTGTGAAGAGGACACAAAGAATCTGCAAAGGGATATAGACAGGCTAAGTGAGTGGGCAAACATTTGGCAGATGGAGTATAATGCGGGAAAGTGTGAGGTTATCCACTTTGGTAAGAAAAGTAAAAAAGCAAATTATTATTTAAATGGAGAGAGATTACAAAATGCTGCAGTACAGAGGGACCTGGGGGTCCTTGTGCATGAAACACAAAAAGTTAGCATGCAGGTACAGCAAGTAATCAAAAAGGCAAATCGAATGTTGGCCTTTATTTCAAAGGGGTTGGAGTATAAAAGCAGGGAAGTCCTGCTACAACTGTACAGGGTATTGGTGAGACCACACCTGGAGTACTGCGTACAGTTTTGGTCTCCTTATTTAAGGAAGGATATACTTGCATTGGAGGCAGTTCAGAGAAGGTTCACGAAGTTGATTCCTGAGATGAAGGGGTTGACTTATGAAGAAAGGTTGAGCAGCTTGGGCCTATACTCATTGGAATTTAGAAGAATGAGAGGTGATCTTATTGAAACATATAAGATACTGAGGGGGCTCGACAAGGTAGATGCAGAGAAGATGTTTCCCCTCATGGGGGAATCTAGAACTCGGGGGCACAGTTTCAGAATAAAGGGTCGCCCTTTTAGAACTGAGATGAAGAGGAATTGCTTCTCTCAGAGGGTCGTAAACCTGTGGAATTCTCTGCCCCAGAGAGCTGTGGAGGCTGGGTCATTGAATATATTTAAGGTGGAGATAGACAGATTTTTGAACAATAAGGGAGTGATGGGTTATGGGGAGTGGGCAGGGAAATGGAGCTGAGCCCAAGATCAGATCAGCCATGATCTCATTAAATGGCGGAGCAGGCTCGTGGCAAAATTTGGATCCTTTAGTGGAGAAGTAAAATATTCATGGTTCACAAACTTAAAAAGGGACTCGTATTCTTAAAGAGTTCAAACAAATCAGCATTCTGGCAGTAAACAGAAAGAGCACTTCAATAAAATTCCACTGACAAAAACAATGCAACAATTACTTGTTCATCCAACCATCACATTGAGTAGTGCAAAATTAACAAGAATTGTTTGATTTACTGCAACTCTCGGCATTTCTGTTTTCTGGCCACAGGAAATGGACATTTTTAAAAAGCACGAGTTGTTCTTAAAACGTGTGTTGGGTTTCACAGAAAATGTTGAATTACTTAACATTTCTGTGTTGGCACGTGAAACCCTCAATTGGCAGCGAAGAGGTTCACAGCTGAGTTTCATTTGGCAGGTGGCAGAGAGGTGCAATGTGTAGAAGCTGAAAGGAAAGCCTGGTGTGATGTGTTCTTGGCAGACTGTGCTCTGCTGTGTTAATCTGGACTGTGATCACTCACTCAGCCTGCTGGACAATTCATGTCAACTTTGGCTCACTCACCTCAGGCGGGCTAGAAGCCAGATTTTAAACACCGCTAATGGGTCTGTTGGACAACACTCTTCAGAGAACTTCACAATAAGGGAGCTTTGAAGGGGTGGGGGTTTGTACCTTATATATTCCACCATGTTTTCCTTCCATCTGTGCTTCTGTACCTTCCCTTCACCCTTGTCCAGCTGAGCAGCCTAATAAGGATGATCGGCTCACCCTATCTACCTTTCCTCTTTGAATTCACTGGCTCTTGCTGGGCAATCCTCCATTACCTCACCGAAGTGACCACTCTTGGATCTAGATATTAAGTATCAGCAGGTCATTCACCTGTGGAGGGCATCACAGCCGAGCCCAATGCCTAGGGCCGCACTTTCTTAGTCCTTAGATGATGATTAGAAGCAAGAATCTCCTTGATGTTCTACCGAGCCCAAAGGAGCTGATGCAAATTGCAGTAAACATCTTCAGTTGCTTTATCAATAACTTTCCCTCCGTCATATGGTCTGTATTCCTGACCCCTCAAAGGCTCCTCAACTTCTACAAGGCTCTAGTCAGGAGTGCGACGGGATTCGCACCACTCACCTGGACGGGTGACGCCGCAACAATGCTCATGAAGCTTAGCATCATCCAGGACAGAACCATCCGTTTGATCAGAGCCTTGGCAATGGACTCAACATTCACCCTCTCCAGCACAGTGTTCAGATCCATTCACAACTCTCCCGATAATGAAACAGCCCATACCAGCCGACAGCAGGACCTGGATAACATCCAGACTTCGACTGACAAATAGCAGGTAACTTTGCGCCAAATAGGTACCAGGTAACGACCATCTTGAACAAGAGAAAGCCCAGCCAACTCCCCTTGACCTTCAACGTCACCACCATCACCATCTTGGGGTCACCATTGATCAGAAGCTTAATTGTACCAGCTTTATCAACACCGTGCTTACAAGAGCAGGTACTCTGAGAAGAATGGCTCACCTCCTGACCCCTCAAACCCTCTCCACCCGCTACGAGGCTCAAGTCAGGAGTGTGACAGAATACGCACCCACTCACCTGGATGGCTGAAGCTGCAACAACACTCAAGAAGCTCAGCACCATCCAGGTTAGAATCATCCGTTTGATGGGGCAATGGACTCAACATTCACCCTCTCCACCACCAGCGTGCTGTGGATGCAGTATGTACTATCTGCAGGATGCACTGCAGCAACTCACCAAGGTTACTTCGACAGCAGCTCCCTCCCCTGCAATCTCTACCACCAAGAAGGAGAACAGCAGCAATGTCGTGGAAACACCATCAGCTCCAGGTCCCACACTAGCATGGGCTTGGACATACAGCTTTGTTGTTTCATCATCGTTGGGTCAGTATCCTGGAATGTCCTACCTAACACCACTGTAGGAGCATCATTTCCATAAGGACCGCTGCTGTTCAAGGAGAAGGTCCACCGCCACCTTCTCGGGGCAGCTAGAGATGGGCAATAAATGCCACCCTGCCAGCAGCACCCACATCCTGAGAACAAATCAAGAAAAGGTGCTGCCCCAGCTACAATCAGCTGATTCAGTACAGACCAGGAACTAAACCTAGGTTCTTTTGATCTACAACAACCTTATAGAAAACATAGAAAAATAGGAGCAGGGGTAGGCCATTCGGCCCTTCGAGCCTGCTCCGCCATTCAATATGATCATGGCTGATCCTCTATCTCAATACCATATTCCCGCTCTCTCCCCATACCCCTTGATGCCTTTTGCGACTAGAAATCTATCTATCTCCTTCTTAAATATATTCAGCGCCGCTAACATGGAAAAACATTTCTATCGATCTCTGTCTTGCCTATACTCAACGACTGAGCATCCACGGCCCTCTGGGGTAGAGAATTCCAAAGATTCACACCCTCTGAGTGAGAAATTTCTCCTCATCTCAGTTCTAAATGGCCGACCCCTTATCCTGAGATTATGGCCCCTGGTTCTAGACTCTCCAGCCAGGGGAAATAGTCTCTCAGCATCTACCCTGTCAAGCCTTCTAAAAAATGTAGATGCTTCAATGAGATCACCTCTCACTCTTCTAAACTCCAGAGAGTATAGGCCCATTCTACTCAATCTCTCCTCATAAGACAGCCCTCTCATCCCAGGAATCAATCTAGTGAACCTTCGTTGCAACCCCTCTAAAGCAAATATAGTCTTCCTTAGGTAAGGAGACCAAAACTGTACTCCAGGTGTGATCTCACAAAAGCCCTATATAATTGCAGCAAGACTTCCTTAATCTTGTACTCCAACCCCCTTTATTGAAAACATTTAAATTAGTAGGCAGCACGAAGTTTGCGTGCTGCCTGCATCGGAAGCAACGGACGCGGATTAATCGTGAATCGCGATCCCTGCGCCCATTTTCGGGGTTATTAAATTTAGCCCCTTGTACTCCAACCCCCTTGCAATAAAGGCTAGCATACCACTTGCCTTCCTAATTGCTTGCTGTACCTGCATGGTAACTTTCTGTGATTTGTGTACAAGGACACCCAAACCCCTCTGAATACCAACATTTCCCAATCTCTCACCTTTTAAAAAATATTCTGCTTTTCTATTCTTCCTACCAAAGTGGATAATTTCACATTTCCCCACGTTGTACTCCATCTGCCACCTTCTTGCCCACTCACTTAACCTGTCTATATCCTTCTGCAGCCTCTTTGTGTCCTCCTCATAGCTTACTTTCCCACCTAGCTTTGTATTGCCAGCAAACTTGGATATATTACACTCGGTCCCCTCATCGAAGTCATTGATATAGATTGTGAATAGCTGAGGCATTCCGCTAGTTACAACCTGCCACCCCGAAAAGGACCCGTTTATTCCTACTCTCGGTTTTCTGTCCTTTAACCAATCCTCAATCCATGCTAATAGGGAGGGAATTCTACAGCTCAGAGCCTGGGCGGCTGGAGGCATGGCCGCCAATGGTGGGGCGAAGGGAGTGGGGGGGATGCACAAAAGGCCAGAGTTGGAAGTACGCTGAGTTCTCAGAGGGTTGTAGGGCTGGAGAAGGTTAAAGAAATAGGGAGGGGCGATGAAGGAATGAGAATGTTTCAGTACCACACGGGTGGTGCATTAACCCACTAAGTTTTCAGGGTAGCATGCTGTTCCACTTCTGCTGTCAGGAGCCCGTTTGGGAGAATTATATTTAAGAAATGATTAAGCTTGTTACATTAGTAGGGGCGTATTAGAGATCACCAAATTGTGAGAAAGAAACAAAATGGGAAAATCTGCAGTAAGATTAATGTGATCAGCAGGAATAACAAAATTACTGTTCTGGGAGATTTTATCTATCTGCTGATCAACTGGGAGAGGTGGGGGGAGGGGAAGCAAATGGAGAACAGGGAATGGAATTCCTAAAATGTGTACAGGGCTCCTCCCTCAGGCTGTATGTTGGTAGGTGTACAAGGGCAGAGGAGTTGCTACAACAACAGAAAACGCTGGAAAAACTCAGCAGGCCAGGCAACATCCGTGGAGAGAGAAACAGAGCTAACGTTTCAGGTCGAAGACCTTTCGTCAGAACGGAGAAAAGAGCAGGAAATGAAACAGATAAAAATGCAAGGGGGAGGCTGGGGGGAGGAATAACTATGGTAAGTAGAGACATTAAGAGATGCTCAAGGCAAGACGAGATGGTAATGGGACAGGTTAAGAAACAAAAGGTGAAGTGTGAAATGCTGGCAGAATGAGAGACAGCTGCTAGATCTGCTTATGTGCAATGAAATAGATCAGGTAGATGAACCAAATGTGGGTGAGCACCTTGGGAGTAGTGAGCAAAATATAAGGTTTACGATCCAACTAGAAAGGGAGAAAGTCAGTACTAAAACTAGGACAGCAGATTGGATTAGGGCAGATTGCAGGAAGGTGAGGAGCAAGTGAGCTGGGGTGAGTCACGCGGGAGGTGAAATTGTCTCAGAACTGCAGTGGGATGTTTCTTTAACAGATTGAAAACATACAGAATATTCCATTAAAAAAGGGAACCACTGGCAGTTCAGGATGCCATGGATAAATAGAGGTTAGAAAAGAAAGAAAGACAGACTTGAATTTCTATAGCGCCTTTCATGACCTCAGGACGTCCCGAAGCGCTTTACAGCCAATGAAGTACTTTTTGAGTGTAGTCACTGTTGTAACGTAGGAAACGCAGCAGCCAATTTGCGCACAGCAAGCTCCCACAAACAGCAATGTGATAGTGACCAGGTAATCTGTATTAGTGATGTTGATTGAGAGATAAACATTGGCTAGGCCCCCGGGGATAATAAGAACATAAGAACATAAGAAATAGGAGCAGGAGTAGGCCAATCGGCCCCTCGAGCCTGCTCCGCCATTCAATAAGATCATGGCTGATCTGATCCTAACCGCCAATCTACTATCTATCACAGAACCATCTCCTGCATCTAACAGAATTGCACACACGAAATAGGAGCAGAATCAGGCTACACGGTCCCTGGGCCCGCTCCACTACCCACAGGGCCATGACCGGATCCGAACCTAGACTCATGTCCAAATTCCTGCCCGCTCCCCGTAACCCTTAATGCCCTTTACTTCTAGGAAACTGTCTATTTCTGTTTTAAATTTCCCCTGCTCTTCTTTGAAATAGCGCCACAGGATCTTTTACGTCCACCTGCGAGGACAGACGTCTCCGTTTAACGTCTTATCCGAAAGATCTGATATGCGGCACTCCCTCAGCACTGCACTGGAGCATCAACCTAGATTTTTGTGCTCAAGTCTCTGGAGTGGGACTTGAACCCACAACCTTCTGACTCAGAGGCGAGAGTGCTACCCACTGAGCCACAGCTGACATGGCCTGTGAGGATAATTAGAATAATGAAGAAAACTAAAGAATGTGAGAAGATAAGAGGTTAAGAACGAGATAAAGAAGCGAAGTGGGAGTATGAGGGGGAAAAAAAAAATCAAAAAACATCAAAAGGAACAGTAAAGTAATTTCTAAGTATATCAGTAAATAGAAAATTGCTAAAAGTGATGTGGGACGTTTGAGCGGAAAGGACTGCCAATTTGTAGATAATGATGAAAAAAAAAATGACAGAGGTATTTAATAAGTACTTTGCGGTCTTTACCAAAAAGAAGGATATCGGAGGTGGCGAATCCTGAAGTAGTTGAGAGCGAGGCGGGCAAAAATTATTAATGGTTAAAAAGGAAAATTATAGATAATTTAGTTAAGCTAACGAAGACAAAATGCCAGGGCCCAACGAGATACATTCTAGGAGCCCGAGGGCAGAAATTGCTGAGGCCTTCAAAATAATATTTCAGGGCTCTATTGAGTGCGCACGTGTGTCAGATGACTGGAGAGTGGCCACTGCAGAACCCATTTGTAAAAAAAGACACAGCTAATCCGGATAATTACAGGCTAGTTAGCTTAACATCTGCAGCAGGGAAACTTTTAGAATATTTAATTAAGACTGAAATGACCACGCATCTGGATAAAGGGAAAACAGTTAAACGTAGCCAGCACAGATTTCAGAAGGGACTATCTTGCTTGGCAAGCTTCATAGAATTCTTTGAGGTGGTAACAGACCAGCAAAAAAAAAAAATCATTTTCTAAATAGTCTGAATTAATAGATATCTGGCAGTGATTTTAATGTAGTATTTTAATTCAATAGCTTTGACGATGTCAAGCTGATTATATCAGTGCTCAAGGCTCTGCTAGCCTCTTGTGCTTTGCATTTCTCTCTTCCTGTAACGGTGTCTCTCCAACTCTGATGCTTTGTCTCCCTCTCTCTCTCTTCTCCCATTTGCCAGTGGCAGTAAGGCAAATATTCATGAGCCTGCTATACACGGATATCCAATATCCGCATCTTATCTCACCTGGTAGGTAACGGTTTTCTTCCCATCAGTTCCTAATGTTGGTAGAGTCAAAGGTCCTGAAATGATCCAAACATGTTCATAACGCTGGGTCAGCTCACGGCAGTATATTTCGAACCTGCCAAAAACAATACAAATGCCTTGTTTGAGTTAATGGTTTTACTTATTTCCTTCGCTCCACCATCGGTGGCCGTGCCTTCAGCTGCCTAGGCCCTAAGCTCTGGAATTCCCGCCCTAAACCTCTCCGTCTCTCTCGCCGCCTTTAAGTCACGCCTTAAAATCTACCTCTTTGACCAAGCTTTTGGCCACCTGTCCTAATATTTCCTTATGTGGCTCGGTGCCAAATTTTGTTTGACAACACTCCGGCGAAGTGCCTTGGGACGTTTATTACATTAAAGCTGCTATATAAATGCAAGTTGTTGTTTCTACTTCTGCAGATTATGGTTTTTTTTCCCCTCCAATTTTCTCTCCTCCTCCATTGAAGCCATCAGCCCTGACTGGTGGGAGCAGCCCTCTGCTACCTCAACTAAGTGCCCATCCTTCATGGGTGAGCCCTGTGTGCAAAATGCCTAACTCATGTGCCTACGTAACAAGCAGGTGCCCTTCACAGTATCAGAAGCACTTTGGGATGTCATGCGAAACCCGATAAGATGCTTTCTGAAGTCCATTTTAAATAGACTATCATGGGCCTAGATAGAAATTCAGATGAAAGGGTATGAGACAAGAACATTTTATATAATGCAGAATGGAGCCCACATCTGCCGCAGAAGCGACAACTGCGTCACCTGGAGGCCAAGCATGAAAATGCGCACCCATATAGAGCCCTGATTTGGTGAGTACTGTGAATGGGCTGCAGAGAGGAAAGTAGCTACTGCTGAAGCTCCACACCTCCAAATGGGGGAACTCATTTTCAATAGGCTATCGTGTGGCTCCTGGCTGTCGCCATGGAAATGTTGGCAATGCACTGAGACATTTTGTGGTGAGTTTTGATGAGTTGTGGTGAGCTGCTTCCGAGGAGCTCCTGGAACCTTCTGTCCAGCTAACAAGGGCTCCAGCTTACATTTATTAGTTTTTTAATTATTATTCATTCTCGGGTGTGGGCATCGCCGGCATTTACTGCCCATTCCTAGTTGCCCTGAGAGTTTGAAACAATTGAGTGACTTGCTGGGCCACTTCAGAGGGTGGTTAAGAGTCAACCATATTGGTGTGGGACTGGAGTCACATACAGACCAGACCGGGTAAGGACGGCAGGTTTCCTTCCCTAAAGGACATTATTGAACCAGTTGGATTTTTATGACAATCCGACACCTTCATGTTTTTGTTTTTACTGATACCAGCTTTTTATTACAAGATTTTTTTTTAACTGAATACAAATTCTCAAACTGCCATGGTGGGATTTGAACTCTCCTCCTCTGGATTATTCGTCCAGACCCCTGGTTACTAGTCCAGTAACATAACTATTGGACTACCGGACCCAATGACTAAATAGTGATTGTCCTTTTTTTTTTAGGGGAGTTAAGTACGGTCTCCTTGGGGTTGAAATGGCTCCAGGATGTCACACCTGGTGATGAAAGTTCAGAACCAAGACAATCCTCTGTGGTAAAGTAGCTAATCGGAAACCTGAGCCAGGCAGTGCCACAGTACTCCAGGACACTGAACAGGCAGACGGAGCCACGGTTTAACACCTCATCTGATAGACGGTACCTCTGACAATGCAGCACCCCCTCAGTATCCCACCGATACATCATCTAAGCTTTCGTGGGGCATTAGAGAGGGCGCAGGAGATTTGCTAGAATGGTACCAGGGATGCGGGACTTCAGTTATGTGGAGAGATCAGAGAAGCTGGGATTGTTCTCCTTGGGGCAGGGAAGGTTAAGGGGAGATTTAATAGAGGTGTTCAAGATTATGAGGGCTTTTGACGGAGTAACTAAGGAGCATCTAATTCTACTGGCTGGAAGGTCGGTAACAGAGGACACAGATTTAAGATAATTGGCAAAAGAACTAGAGGAGAGATGAGAATTTTTTATTACACAACGGGTTGTTATGATCTGGAATGCACTGCCTGAAAGGGTGGTGGAAGCAGATTTAATCCCAACTTTCACAAGGGTACTGGATATATACTTAAAAAGGAAAAATTTGCAGGGCTATGGGGAAAGGGGCAGGGGAGTGGGACTAATCGGATAGTTCTTTCAAAGAGCTGGCACAGGCACAATGGCCGAATGGCCTCCTTATGTGCTGTATCATTCTATTCTATGTTCGTACCCAGCACAAATCCCAGAAGTAGAATAAGATCTCATCTTTGAGTCAATTAACTTCCAAACCCCATTAGCTGTAGAACATTGAGCACAGCAGGCAGTGGAAGCGGGGACTAAGAGCTAACTACTTTGAGCTTAGATCATCGAGCTCCCCTTGTAAGACTGTGTGAGATTATAAAAGGTATTAAGATTTGTGAACCTTGCTTTTTGAGATTATAAAATATATCGCGCTGTATAAGTATTCCTTTTTCTTGTTAAATTGTTCTTATTGCTAATGAGACATGACCATTGGTGGTTACCAGCCTGTGCCAAGCATTTGGGTATGGTGCAAAGTCACAGGAAAAGTTGCTGGAACAATGGTGCAGTGGCAATTTTAGCAGTAGATATACTGTAGATCAGGCAGATGTATTTATTATGGAGTATATGGGGGTATGCACTCCCCCCCCAACCCCTCCAGAAAACGTTGATTGTTCACAATTTATTTAGTGCATTTTCCAGCATTGTGGAGTAGACTGTGTACATATATATATGCGTAAATATTTAATGGCGTATATGCTATCCATGCTGTGCAAAAATGCCATACAATCAAAACATACTGAAGGTGCTCATCAAGGGACAGTAAGTTTATCCATTGAATAGCTGAGCCATACAGATCAGGAAGGCTTGCTGACAGTCAAAGCCTCGGCCCAACTGAGCCAAGGCACTGAAACGGGGGGGGGGGGAGCCAACGCCTGCGAGGACGCAGCCATCACGAGCCCGCACGTGTAGGACAGCGCGGAGAGGGAAAAAGCTGGTGGCTTAGAAACTAGCAGCCATTTGCTCCGCCATTTATTAGGCACCCCGCATCGGGTTTAAATTCAGAGGATTTCAGCTCTCACCTGTTCCAGAAGCCAGCATTGTTTTCATAATTCTGAGGCACAATGTTGGACAGATAGAATGTTTCAGCCATGGCTTGCTGCAAAGGAAACAAAAGCACAGTATAGGATCACATAACAGAAATAAGTTAGGGAATGGTAGCATAGTGGTTATGTTACTGGACTAGCAATCCAGAGGCCTGGACTAATGATCCGGAGACGTGAGTTCAAATCCCACCACGGTAAAATTCAGTTAATTAAATAAATCTGGAATAAGAAAGCTAGTATCCATGACCATGAAACTACCAGATTGTCGTAAAAACCCATCTCTATCACTAATGTCCTTTCGGGAAGGAAATCTGTCGTCCTTACCCGGTCTGGCCTATATGTGACTCCAGACCCACAGCAATGTGGTTGACTCTTAACTGCCCTCTGAAATGGCCCAGCAAGTCACTCAGTTGTCTCACCACCACCTTCTCAAGGGCATTTCGGGATGACCAATAAATGCTGGCCTTGCCAGCGACACCCACATCCCATGAACGAATTCAAAAAAATAAACTTTGAATTTACATTTAAAGGGCAAAGCCTTTGCAAATTTGTTTGTTTGAGAGGTTAATCAGACTGATTTGACGCATAAGACTATGATTGATTATTCCTTAAAGAAAATATAGCGCCTTTCACGACCTCAGGACATCCTAAAGTGTTTTACAGCCAATGAAGTACCTTTTGAAATGTAGTCACTGTTGTAATGTAGGAAATGTGGCAGCCAATTTACACACAGCAAGCTCCCACAAACAGCAATGTGATGATGACCAGATAATCTGTTTTTTTTTAGTGATGTTAATTGAGGGATAAATATTGGCCAGGACTCCCCTGCTCTTCGAAATAGTAATAGAGCCGTGGGATGTTTTACATCCACCTGAGAGAGCAGATGGGGCCCCGGTGTAACATCTCATCCGAAAGACGGCGTTAATGTGCATAGGTCCCTGAAGGTGGCGGGACATATTGAGAGAGTGGTTAGCAAAGCATGTGGTATTGAGTACAAAAGTAGAGAAGTTATGCTGAACCTTTATAAAGCGCTGGTAAGGCCACAACTGGAGTATTGCATCCAGTTCTGGTCACCACACTTTAGGAAGGATGTGAAGGCACTTGAGAGGGTGCGGAGGAGATTTACCAGAATGGTTCCGGGGATGGGGGATCTTAGCTACAAGGACAGGTTGGAGAAGCTGGAATAACAACAGAAAACGCTGGAAAAACTCAGCAGGCCAGGCAGCATCCGTGGAGAGAGAAACAGAGTTAACGTTTCAGGTCTGGGACCCTTGGAGAAGCTGGATTTGTTTTCATTAGAGCAAAGGAGGTTGAGGGGTGATTTGATAGAGGTGTACAAGATTATGACGGGTTTGGATAGGCTAGATGGGGAAAGGCTGTTCCCACTAGTTGATGGTACAAGGACTAGGGGACACAGATTTAAGGTTTTGGGCAAGAAATACAGGGGGGATATGAGGAAAAACTTTTTTACGCAGCGAGTGGTGAGGACCTGGAACTCGCTGCCGACAGAAGTGGTGGAAGTGGAGACACTCAATGTTTTCAAGGGGAGACTGGATAGGCACTTGAGGGAAATAAACTTGCAGGGCTACGGGGATAGAGCGGGGGAATGGGACTGACTGGATTGCTCTACAGAGAGCCGGACTCGATGGGCCGAATGGCCTCCTTCTGTGCCGTTATGACTCTATGACCTCCGACAGTGCAGCACTCCCTCAGTACTGCCCTGGAGTGTCAGCCTAGAGTTTATGCTCGAGTCTCTAGAGTGGGACTTGAACCCACAACCTTTAGGGAAGGAAATCTGGTCTGGCCTATATGTGACTCCAGACCCACAGCAATGTGGTTGACTCTTAACTGCCCTCTGAAATGGCCTAGTAAGCCACTCAGTTGTAACAAACCGCTACGAAATACAATAATAAGAATGAAACCGGACAGACCACACAGCATCGACCTCGGCACCGGCTACGGACACGGCAACAGCACACCCAGCCCAGTCGACCCTGCAAAGTCCTCCTCACCAACATCTGGGGACTTGTGCCAAAATTGGGAGAGCTGTCCCACAGACTAGTCAAGCAACAGCCTGACATAGTCATACTCACAGAATCATACCTTTCAGCCAACGTCCCAAACTCCTCCATCACCATCCCTGGGTGTGTCCTGTCCTACCGGCAGGACACACCCACCAGGGGTGGCGGCACAATGGTATACAGTCGGGAGGGAGTGGCCCTGGGAGTCCTCAACATTGACTCCGGACCCCATGAAATCTCATGGCTTCAGGCCAAGCAAAGGGGCAAGGAAACCTCCTGCTGATTAACACTTACCGCCCTCCCTCAGCTGATGAATCAGTACTCCTCCATGTTGAACACCACTTGGAAGATGCACTGAGAGTAGCAAGGGCACAGAATGTACTCTGGGTGGGGGACTTCAATGTCCATCACCAAGAGTGGCTTGGTAGCACCACTACTGACCAAGCTGGCCGAGTACTGAAGGACATAGCTGCCAGTCTGCGACAGGTGGTGAGAGAAGCAACACGAGGGAAAAACGTACTTGACCTCGTCCTCACCAATTTACCTGTCGCAGATGCATCTGTCCATGACAGTATTGGTAGCAGTGACCACCGCACAGTCATTGTGGAGACGAAGTCCCGTCTTCACACTGAGGACACCCTCCATCGTGTTGTGTGGCACTACCACCGTGCTAAATGGGATAGATTCAGAACAGATCTAGCAGCTCAAAACGGGGCATCCATGAGGCGCTGTGGGCCATCAGCAGCAGCAGAATTGTATTCCACCACAATCTGTAACCTCATGGTATATCCCTCACTCTACCATTACCATCAAGCCAGGGGACCAACCCCGGTTCAATAAGGAGTGTAGAACAGCATGCCAGGAGCAGCACCAGGCGCACCGAAAAATGAGGTGCCAACCTGGGGAAGCTGCAACACAGGACTACATGCATGTTAAAAAGCAGAATCAGCATGCTATAGACAGGGCTAAGCGATCCCACAATCAACGGATCAGATCAAAGCTCTGCAGTCCTGCCACATCCAGTCGTGAATGGTGGTAGACCATTAAACAACTAACGGGAGGAGGAGGCTCCATGAATATCCCCATCCTCAATGATGGTGGAGCCCAGCACGTGAGTGCAAAAGACAAGGTTGAAGCGTTTGCAACCATCTTCAGCCAGAAGTGCCGAGTGGATGATCATATCGGCCTACTCCTGAGGTCCCCACCATCACAGAAGCCAGTCTTCTGCCAATTCGACTCACTTCACGTACTGGATACAGCAAAGGCTATGGGCCTCGACAACATCCCGGCTAACGTGCTGAAGACTTGTGCTACAGAACAAGCCACTCCTCTAGCCAAGCTGTTCCAGTACAGCTACAACACTGGCATCTATCCGACAATGTGGAAAATTGCCCAGGTATGTCCTGTCCACAAAAAGCAGGACAAATCCAATCCGGCCAATTACCGCCCCATCAGTCTACTCTCAATCATCAGCAAAGTGATGGAAGGTGTCATCCACAGTGCTATCAAGTGGCACTTACTCACCAACAACCTGTTCACTGATGCCCAGTTTGGGTTCCGCCAAGACCACTCGGCTCCAGACCTCATTACAGCCAAACATGGACAAAGGAGCTGAATTCCAGAGGTGAGGTGAGAGTGACTGCCCTTGACATCAAGGCAGCATTTGACCGAGTGTGGCATCAAGGAGCCGTAGTAAAACTGAAGTCAATGGGAATCGGGGGGAAAACGCTCCACTGGCTGGAGTCATACCTAGCACAAAGGAAGATGGTTGTGGTGGTTGGAGGTCAATCATCACAGCCCCAGGACATCGCTGCAGGAGTTCCTCAGGGCAGAGTCCTAGGCCCAACCATCTTCAGCTGCTTCAGCAATGATCTTCCCTCCAACATAAGGTCAGAAATGGGGATGTTCGCTGATGACTTCAGATAATGAAGCAGTCCATGCCCGCATGCAACAAGACCGGGATGATGTTCAGGCTTGGACTGATAAGTGGCAGGTAACATTCGCGCCACAGAAGTGCCAGGCAATGACTATCTCCAACAAGCGAGAGTCTAACCACCTCCCCATGACATTCAACGGCATTACCATCACTGAATCCCCCACCATCAACATCTTGGGGGTCACCATTGACCAGAAACTTAACTGAACCAGCCACATAAATACTGTGGCAACAAGAGCAGGTCAGAGGCTAGGTATTCTGCGGTGAGTGTCTCACCTCCTGACTCCCCAAAAGCCTGTCCACCATCTACAAGGCACAAGTAAGGAGTGTGATGGAATACTCTCCACTTGCCTGGATGAGTGCAGCTCCAACAACACTCAACAAGCTCGACAGCATCCAGGACAAAGCAGCCCCCTTGATTGGCACCCCATCCACCACCTTAAACATTCACTCCCTCCACCACCGGCGTACCGTGGCTGCAGTGTCTACCATCTACAAGATGCACTGCAGCAACTCGCCAAGGCTTCTTCGGCAGCACCTCCCAAACCCGCGACCTCTTCCACCTAGAAGGACAAGGGCAGCAGGCGCATGGGAACACCACCACCTCCAAGTTCCCCTCGAAGTCACACACCATCCTGACTTGGAAGTATATCGCCGATCCTTCATCGTCGCTGGGTCAAAATCCTGGAACTCCCTCCCTAACAGCACTGCGGAAGTACCTTTACCACACGGACTGCAGCGGTTCAAGGCGGCAGCTCACCACCACCTTCTCAAGGGCAACTAGGGATGGGCAATAAATGCTGGCCTTGCCAGCGACACCCACATCCCATAAATGAATAAAAAGAAAATTTAAAAACACCTTCTGACTCAGAGGCGAGAGCGCCACCAACTGAGCCACGGCTGACACTTTAGTTGTAGTAATGTTAGCTTTTAACCTTTGTTAATTAAGGAAGGATAATACCATTTTAAAGTAGTAAGCACTGAATGTCTTAACCGAGACTGACCCTACAGCACTGGCTAGTTTTAATATGAATTAATCACCTGCTTAATGAAGGAACTTAATTAAAGGCATGCCATTGCACACTGGCTCCTACGTTTCAGGGAGCTGTGATCAGTTTCCCATCCCTGGCAACCTCTTGGTGAATCTATGCCATACGCTCTCTACGCCTTTAATGTCCAGGTGTGAAATCTTGACAAACCCGTGGTTCCCTCTCCGGCAAGAGAAAATAAGGGATCGCTTTTTAACAGGCAGGATAACATCCACAGAACAACTGAAAAGGCAACACTGAACCCATGGGCCCGTGTCCCATCACTCTGTGGCGCAGTGCTTCACTGAGAGAAACCTGCGAGACATGCCTGGGGACTGTGGCCTTTGACCAAGTTAGTACTAGTGGTCGAATCACAGTTACTCACTGTGCAACATCCCCATCTTCTGGCAGAGAATTGGAATGACAGCATCAACAAAAACTTGTATTTATATAGCGCCTTTAATGTAGTAAAACGTCCCAGGGCGCTTCACAGGAGTGTTATCAGACAAAATTTGACACCAAGCCACATAAGGAGAAATTAGGGCAGGTGACCAAAAGCTTGGTGAAAGAGGTAGGTTTTAAGGAGTGTCTTAAAGGAGGAAAGAGAGGTAGAGAGGCAGTGAGGTTTAGGCAGGGAATTCCAGAGCTTAGGGCCTAGGCAGCTGAAGGCACGGCCACCAAAGGTTGAGTGATTATAATCAGGGATGGTCAAGAGGGCAGAATTAGAGGAGCGCAGATATCTTACGGGTTCTGGGGCTGGAGGAGATTACAGAGATTGGGAGGGGCGAGGCCATGGAGGGATTTGAAAACAAGGATGAGAATTTTTTAATCGAAGCGTTGCTTCATATAGTCCCCACTTCATTCTAAGTTAATAGCAAGAAAGGCTTGCATTTATATAGCGTCTTTCACAACCTTGTGACGTCCTAAAGTGCTTCACAGCCAATGAAGTACTTTTTGAAGCTCAGTCACTATTGTAATGTAGAAAACGCAGCAACCAATTTGCGCACAGCAATGTCCCACAAACACAGTGCAATAATGACCAGATAATCTAGTTTTTTTTTTAGTGATCTTGGTTGAGGGATAAATTATTGGCCAGGACACCGAAAAGAACTCCCCTGCTCTTCTTCATAATAGTACCATGGGATCTTTTGCATTCACCCGAGAGGGCAGACGGGGCCTCAAGTTAATGTCTGATCCAAAAGACGGCACCTCCGACAGTGCAGCACTCCCTCAGCACTGCACTGGAGTGTCAGCCTGGATTATGGGCTCAAGTCTCTGGAGTGGGATTTGAACCCACAACCTTCTGACTCCGAGGCGAGAAAGCTACCCACTGAGCCACAGCTGACGCTAAAATCAAAAGTTCTGTTTTTTCCCACCTTAGTCCTCATTTCCAGATTTTGTTTCAGCTTCCTTTAGGTAAATATCCCCCTTTTTCCCAGTGCCAGGCTGCCAGATATCCCCCCCCCCCCCCTATAGCTAGCTGCAAGGTGGCACCATGGACTGACCAGGTGTGACCGCCCCTCACACTACCCCCAAAAGGGTGAGCATCCATTGCCAGCGTAACTTCTACAGAGCATAGAGTTTCGAGTTTGCTTGGCGCTGGTAAATAGGTACCTGGATTCAAACTGCTGACTACAACCACCTGTGGGTTCGTGAGCTCTGCAGCTGAACCAGGCCTTTTCTTCACTTTCTCATGTTACCTTTCTCACACGCACACACGAATCAAGACAGCGCTGTGGGCATTGTGTTCTTTTACCAGCGAGAACTTGTTGTCTCCTGCTGGAGCCATGTGCCCTCGGCTCCATCCGCTGCTGAGGTAGTCTTCGTTTGTAGCCGTGAACAGCGGCGGAACGCTGGGATCCGGCTTGAACTTGCAGTGCTTCCGATCGGCTGCTCCTGTTTAAAAAACATATCCCAATGTGAACGCACTTTTACTGGCAGAACTCGGCCTTTCAGTTGCTGTCTGGCTTTCTCCTTCGATCTTTCATTATTCAAGGAATTAAACACAAAAAAAGGTTTGGCTGTTGAAGATTCCGTCCATCTTGACTCCTGTAATTCTACAACCACAAGGTGAAGATCGCTGCTGTGCTTTTGATAAGCAGAGGGCACAGGTTTAAGGTGATTGGCAAAAGAACCAGAGGCGGCATGAGGGAAAACATTTTTTACGCAACGAGTGGTTAGGATTTGGAACGCACTGACCGATAGGGCGGTGGATACAGGTTCAATAGTAGCCTTCAAAAGGGAACTGGATAAATACTTGAAGGAGAAAAAGTTGCAGGGATATGGGGAAAGAGCGGGGGAGTGGGACTAACTGGATTGCTCTACGAAAGAGCCGGCGCAGACTCGATGGGCAGATTGGCCTCCTTCTGTGCTGTACTGATTCTATGATTCCTGGGGAGGCGGGGAGGACTTTGTGGTACATGGAGTCAAGACTCTTTCCCCGCAAGGAAGGAGAGTTCACCTAGAGCATTTCTATGCACCCTTAGCACGATGGAGTCGAAGCCTAGAAGGAGCTGTCCTCTCTGCTCTTTCGACCCTACCCGAATATGGTCTCTCCCCATGGATTTTATGCAAAGCTGCCCCCATGCATCAAGTGCTGCTGCACTGAAGTACCGACAAGATTTGATTTACAGATTAATAATTCAGCAGGAGATTTCCATTAATACCAATCAGGATATCAATCTCCAGTTTGTCAGCCAGGGTTCAATATGTGCGAGGTGGTTTAAATCTGGAGTAAATAACTCTTTACACTGCCGCATTTCCTGAGGTGTAAATTGAGAGTTTGCATCGCGTATATAAAGAGAGAGTATAAATAATGCAGCATCACTACCTTTCCCCAGTCTGTGAGAACTTGATGGGGTCTGTCAAGTGTCCATTCACTTTTCTCATTCTCTTCTATTGAATGTTTTAGTGTTTTTTTGACCTTTTAGGGAAAGCGATTCTGCAATTCCCGGGAGCTTGCAGCACATGTAAAGATGGATTATGTCCATCGGTGAGGAAATCAAAAACAAGACAATTACATAAAGAATAGAAAATGGGATTATAAAATCAGCCTGCGAGGGGCCTAATTCAGCCCAGCCAAGGGCCAAATGGCCTCCTCCTGTGTTAAAATGTCTGTGTACTTGGTTACGTCAGATGCAAAAAGGTTCCTCAGGTACTTAACTCCCTATAGCTAGGTGCAAGGTGGCGTCATGGACTGCCCAGGTGTGAGCGCCCCTGTAACTCTGTCTGCAAATCCTCAACTGAAGATCCGATGAGTATGGCTCAGTTTCATTCAATAGGCTTCCGTTGTGTTGTATTGACTTTAAGCTGGACAATATCGTATTAAAGGTGAACCTCGTATCGTATAAGGATATAGGGCGATGGCTTCTCCCTGCTCTATTCACTGGCACTGACGTCGGCCCAGTTACATATCGCACCTCATCGCATCTCATCGCATCTCTCAGAATGTCCTAAAGTGCTTCACATCCAATGAGTTACTCTTGGGGAAAAAAAGACTTCCATTTATATAGCGCCTTTAACTGCCTCAGGATGTCCCAAAGCACTTTACAGCCAATGAAGTACTTTTTGAAGTGTAGTCACTGTTGTAATGTAGGAAATGCGGCAGCCAATTTGCACATAGCAAGCTCCCACAAACAGCAATGTGATAATGACCAGATAATCTGTTTTAATGATGTTGATTGAGGGATAAATATTAACCAGGGCACCGGGAAGAACTCCCCTGCTCTTCTTCAAATTAGTGCCATGGGATCTTTCCCGAGGGGGCCTCGGTTTAACGTCTCATGCGAAAAACTGCACCTCCGACAGTGCAGCGCTCCCTCAGCACTGCACTGGAGTGTCAGTCCAGTTTTTTTGTGCTCAAGTCTCTGGAGTGGGACTTGAACCCACAACCTTCTGACTCAGAGACAAGGGTGCTGCCCACTGAGCCACTGGCTGACACAGTCAGTCACTGAGGTGCAGTCATTGACCAATAGCAGTGTGTGCAGTGTATTGTCACCACCATCATTGAATCTCCATCATCTCTAACGGAGGACCATTTTTAGGTAATCAAAAGGGAGGGTAAATGTTTGTTCCAGTGAAGATGAGGGCTGGAACACTCCCATTCTGTGCACCCACCTATCCGATCTCCCAGGTCAGGCATAGCATGGATTAGATACAAAGTAAAATTCTCTCTGCACCAAAGAGCCTTAACCCCAATCTCAGAGGAACCACTCGCCCTGGTCAGAGTGAATCGAAGTGACATTTTGATTTCCCACACCAGCTGTCCCTGTGGCTACACTGAGTGACATTGCCTACTTAATGTTGATTTATGCACAGGTTCAAGCTGCAACTCAAGCCCGCTACCTTCAAATCATGATCGCAGAAGTAAAGGAGAGTGTCAACTCACGACCATCCAGACCCCGACCATATGCACACATGGAAGGCCATTTTCCTATCGAATGCAGTGAAATAAAACCCCAAATCACTCCCCACCCCATCTCTCCTGAAAGGAAGAACAATTTCAAAATTTGAGGATGGCACCAAATTGGAGGGTGTAGTTAATACAGAGGAGGATTGCGACAAAATACAGGAAGACATTAATAAACCTGCAGAATGGGCAAATGAACTTCAATATAGAGAAGTGTGAGGTAGCACATTTTTTGGAAGAATAAGGAGGACACATACTCCTTGGAAAGTAAGTGGCTACATTACAACAGTGACTACACTTCAAAAAGTACTTAATTGGCTGTAAAGTGCTTTGGGACATCCTTTTTTAAATTTGTTCCTGGGATGTGGGCGTCGCTGGCAAGGCCAGCATTTATTGCCCATCCCTAATTGCCCTTGAGGATGTGGTGGTGAGCCTCTTTCTTGAACCGCTGCAGTCCGTGTGGTGAAGGTACTCCCATAGTGCTGTTAGGGAGGGCGTTCCAAGATTTTGACCCAGTGACGATGAAGGAACGGGCGATATACTTCCAAGTCAGGATGGTGTGTGACTTGGAGGGGAACTTGGAGGTGGTGGTGTTCCCATGCGCCTGCTGCCCTTGTCCTTCTAGGTAGAAGAGGTCGTGGGTTTGGGAGGTCGTGAAAGGCACTGTATAAATACAAGTCTTTCTTTTCAACCACTCTCTGGGTAAAGAAGTTTCTCCTGAACTCCTTATTGGATTTCTTAGTAACTATCTTATATTGTAAGTTTTAAAACTGGAAGGAGCAAAGGGCTTGGAACATCTGTCCATCTTTCAATTTGCCACTTTGTCAAATGGTGTTTAGAACAGAGTCTTTGAAAGGAACTTACAGTACAGGAGTAGGGGAACCATTAGTTCCTGGTTTACAAGGATACAAGGCAAAGAATGTCAAGAGGTCTGATTTTACAGTATGTACCTTGCACTTTTTCTTTTGTAATATGCTCAAGAACCCATCTGGGAGTCCTCTTAGCCTGATCATACGATGAGACATGATTGGTGCAATAGCGAACCTCTGCGCCAATCACAGGTAAGCTGTACTTTTCCAGCTGGCTGTCCTTTACAGGCTCTACAGAGAAGGAAAAAAAAATCAGTCGTGAGCACTGGTCGCAGAAACAAGACAGTCAACAAAATAACATATTTTATACAATAGCTCCATCAATGAGCCTTCGATAACTAGAGCAGCTTCAGCATTGCTCAGACACCAGTGGAATATAAACAAGGTAGTGGACTTCATATAGAGTAATGACACTAAACAGTTTGCACTGATAACGCAGCCTCTTTAATTATGTATCAACACACACATAGTGCAGTGTGATTTGAGTGCGAAGATGTCTGCATTTGTCAAGTGGTACGAGACCACCTCTAGGAAGCTGCCCCACATTGGCGGCAGTTAAACTTCAGCCAGGTGCCAAACCGAGCCGGGGGCTGAGCTCTCCAAGGCCAGACAATGAAAAGGGGACAGGCTGCGGAAATCAGGTCTTTCAATCCCACATCACCATCAACGGATTCGGCTCTCAATCTGGTATCTGTGGTCATAGAGGCCCCATGACATTGCTTTTTTTTTTCTTCTTCATTTATTCATCGGAAGCTGAATTCATTGCGAATTAGATTTGTGGACAGTTAAAGAAAAAGAACTTCTATTTATATAGCACCTTTAACATAGTAAAACGTCCCAAGGCTCTTCACAGGAGTATTATAAAACAAAATTTGAGAACGAGCTACACAAGGAGAAATTAGGGCAGATGACCAAAAGCTTGGTCAAAGAGGTAGGTTATAAGGAGCGTCTTAAAGGAGGAGAGAGGCCTAGAGGTTTAGGGCGGGGATTCCAGAGCTTAGGGCCTAGGCAACTGAAGGCACGGCCGCCAATGGTGGAGCGCTGAAAATCGGGGATGTGCAAAAGGCCAGAATTAGAGGAGCGCAGATATCTTGGGGGGTTGTGGGACTGGAACAGATTTCAGAGATAGGGAGCGGTGAGGCCATGGAGGGATTAGAAAACTAGAATTTCTATAGCGCCTTTCACTACCTCAGGACGTCCCAAAGCACTTTACAGCCAATGAAGTATCTTTGAAGTGTAGTCACTGCTGTAATGTAGGAAACGCGGCAGCCCACTTGCACACAGCAAGCTCCCACAAACAGCAATGTGATAATGACCAGATAATCTGTTTTTGTGATGTTGGTTGAGGGATCAATATTGGCCCCTACTCTTCTTCAATAGTGCCATGGGATGTTTTACGTCCAGCTGAGAGGGCAGATGGGGTCTCGGTGTAACGTCTCATCCGAAATATGGCACCTCCGACAGGGCAGCACTCCCTCAGTACGGCACTGGAGTGTCAGCTTAGATTTTGTGCTCAGGTTTCTGGAGTGGGGCTTGAATCCACGGCCTTCTGACTCAGAGATGAGAGTGCTACCCACTGAGCCATGGCTGACACCTTACAGATAGCCAATCAATTGTCACTCATGTAGATTGAGACTCGCTCATTTTGGATCAAAAATATCACCTATTTTTACTTATCGCACTCTTGGAACTAAATGATGAAACAGGTTTCCATCAGTCATTTTGAACTCTACTATCTCCTCACTGTTGATGACAGCCCTGATGTACAGTGATTTTCTACTGCCAGAATTTACTTCAGTGTCATTCCCTGATTAAATACTGCATTTAGAATCGGAAAACCAGGGTGGGGGGGGGTCTTAACACCTCAGGGACCAGGGTGCTCGTGCCATCTCAGTGGTTGGGAGGTGGCTGCATCTTTTAAGGGGGCCGAGGCGGGTGGTTTGAGGTGTCTCAGAGGGCTGGATCGAGATGGTTCAGCTATATAGAAGCCTAGAGAGGGGAGGGGAGGGGGGGGGGGGGTTGAAATATCCCAGGGGTCAGGGAGTGGGAGTGATGCGCTATTTCAAGGCCCAGGGTGCTCATGGGTCACAGCAGCGGTGAGCAGTTCGACTGTCCAAGGGGCATAAGCCGGGTGAACTGTCTTGGGCCCAAGGGGATGGCGGAGGGTGAAAGTATCTCAAGGGCCCATGGGAGAAGTTCAATTATCTTAAGAGGCTCAAGAGCGTTGAATTATCTCAAGGATCCAAGGGTGCGGGAGAGATTAAATTATCTCAGGGACCCTATGAAAGGACATTATGGGGGAGATGGAAAGAAACTATTTTCTCTGGTGGGGGAGAACAGAACACGGGGGCATAACCTTCAAATTAGAGCTAGGCCGTTCAAGGGTGATGTCAGGAAGCACTTCTTCACACAAGTGTGGATGGTGGAGAACAATTGGAGCTTTCAAGATTAAAGAAACATAGAAGATAGGAGCAGGAGTAGGCCATTCAGCCCCTCGAGCCTGTTCCGGCATTTAATGCGATCATGGCTGATCATCCAAATTCAGTACTCTGTCCCTGCTTTCTCCCCATATCCCTTGATCCCTTTAGCCTTAAGAAATATATCTAACTCCTTCTTGAATATATTTAATGAATTGGCCTCAACTGCCTTCTGTGGTAGAGAATTCCACAGGTTCACCACTCTCTGGGTGAAGAAATTCCTCCTCATCTCAGTCCTAAATGGCTTACCCCTTATCCTTAGACTGTGACCCCTGGTTCTGGACTCCCCTGCCATCGGGAACATCCTTCCTGCATCTAGTCTGCCTAGTCCTGTTAGAATTTTATAAGTTTCAATGAGATCCCCTCTCATTCTTCTAAACTCCAGCGAATATAAGCCTAATCGACCCAATCTCTCTTCATACGTCATTCCTGCCATCCCAGGTATCAGTCTGGTGAATCTTCGCTGCACTCCCTCCATGGCAAGAACATCCTTCCTCAGATAAGGTGACCAAAACTGCACATAATACTCAAGGTGTGGTCTCACCAAGGCCCTGTACAACTGCAGCAAGACATCCTTGCTCCTGTATTCAAATCCTCTCGCTTTGAAGACCAACATACCATTTGCCTTCTTAACCGCCTGCTGCACCTGCATGCTTACCTTCAGCGACTGGTGCACAAGGACACCCAGATCTCGTTGCACTTCCCCTTCTCCCAATCTGTCTATAGAATTTTGGAAGATGACCAGCAATGCATCTACTATTTCTAGGGCCACTTCCTTAAGTACCCTAGGATGTAGATTATCAGGCCCTGGGGATTTATCGGCCTTCAATCCCATCAATTTCCCTAACACCATTTCCCTACAAATACTGATTTCATTCAGTTCCTCACTCTCATTAGACCCTATGTTCCCCGACATCTCTGGGAGTTTATTTGTGTCCTCCTTTGTGAAGACAGAACCAAAATATGTATTTAATTGGTCAACCATTTCTTTGTTCCCCATTATAAATTCCCCTGATTCTGACTTCACCAATCTTTTTCTCTTCACATATCTATAGAAGCTTTTACAGTCAGTTTTTATGTTCCCTGCAAGCTTACTCTCATACTCTATTTTCCCCCTCTTAATTAATCCTTTTGTCCTCCTTTGCTGAATCCTAAACTGCTCCCAATCCTCAGGTTTGCTGCTTTTTCTGGCCAATTTATATGTTCTCTCCTTGGATCTTATGCTATCCCAAATTTCCCTTGTTAGCCACGGTTGAGTCACCTTTTGTCGTAAGAATGAGCCTTACGCGTGGTGAACTTAAAGTAAGCTTTAATCAACTAAAAAGGTGCTACATACAAAAGAGGTCTTACTCTATGCCTCTCCAGGATCCAACTGATCAGTCCAGTATTTATCCTGGACTAATCACAGGAAGTGATGCAATAAAGTTCGAGTCACAGGAAGCTGTATTGTGTTACCACACCTTTTTTGTTTTATTTTTATGCCAGACAGGGATGAACAAATTCTGTAGTTCATCCATGCGATCTTTAAATGTTTGCCATTGCCTATCCACCGTCAACCCTTTAAGTAACATTCCCCAATCCATCCTAGCCAACTCGCGCCTCATACCATCGTAGTTTCCTTTATTTAAATTCAGGACCCGAGTCTCTGAGTCAACTACTTCACTCTCCATCTTAATGAAGAATTCTATCATATTATGATCGCTCCTCCCCAAGGGGCCTCGCACAACAAGATTGCTAATTAATCCTTTCTCATTACATAATACCCAGTCTAAGATGGCCTGATCTCTAGTTGGTTCCTCGACATATTGGTCCAGGAAACCATCCCGTATACACTCTAGGAATTCCTCCTCCACAGTGTTGTTACTAAGTTGGTTAGCCCGATCTATATGTAGATTACAGTCACCCATGATAACTGCTGTGCCCTTATTGCACGCGTCTCTAATTTGCCGTTTAATGCCATCCCCAACCTCAGTATTACTGTTTGGGGGTCTGTATACAACTCCCACTAACGTTTTCTGCCCCTTGGTATTTCTTAGCTCTACCCATACAGATTCCACATCATCAGAGCTAATATCCTTCCTTACTATTGTGTTAATCTCTTTAACCAGCAATGCTACCCCACCTCCTTTTCCTTTTTGCCTGTCCTTCCTGAATATTGAATACCCCTGGATGTTGAATTCACAGCCTTGGTCACCCTGGAGCCAAGTCTCCGTAATCCCAATTATATCATATCCGTTTACATCTATTTGCACAGCTAATTCATCCACCTTATTACGAATGCTCCTCGCATTAAGACACAAAGCCTTCAGGCTTGTTTTTTTAACACTCTTAGTCCTTTTAGAATTATTATTTACTGTGGCCCTGTTTGATTTACACCCTTGATTTCTCTGCCTTCCACTTTTGCTTTTCTCCTTCCTGTCTTTTGCTTCTATCCTTGCTTCCCTTTCCTCTGTCTCCCTGCACAGGTTCCCAAGCCCCTGCCATTTTAGTTTAAACCCTCCCCAACAGCACTAGCAAACACTCCCCCAGGACATCGGTCCCGGTCCTGCCCAGGTGCAAACCGCCCAGTTTGTACTGGTCCCACCTCCCCCAGAACCGGTTCCAATGTCCCAGGAATTTGAATCCCTCCCCCTTGCACCATTCCTCTAGCCACGTATTCATCTGAAATATCCTTCTATTTCTACTCTGACTAGCACGTGTCACTGGTAGCAATCCTGAGATTACTACCTTTGAGGTCCTATTTTTTTATTTACCTCCTAACTCCCTATATTCAGCTTTTAGGACCTCGTCCATAGGAACAGGAGGAGGCCATTCAGCACCTCAAGCCTATTCCGTCATTCAATTAGATCATGGCTGTTACGTATCTTAAATCCATTTTGCAATCGATAAGATTTTTTTCAGGTAAAGGTATTAAGGGATATGGAGCAAAGGCGGGAAAATGGACTTAAGATACCTAACAGCCATGATCTAATTGAATGATGGAATAGGCTTGAGGTGCTGAATGGCCTCCTCCTGTTCCTATGGGTGCAGGGGCTGGGTTTAATTATGGGTATTCCAGTGTCTTCAGCCACCCTCCTTTCCACACGTCCCCATATGCTACGGTTCAGGTTACTGGTCCATTCTGTTAACGGAGTGATTATTGACAATGCAGTCAGCCTGCATCACTGATGGCGTCACACTGACTATTGACACTGCAGTTTAGTGCTAGTGTTAAATGGTCAGTGTTAGGAAATAATCTCCTCCAGCCCTACAACCCTCCGAGATCTCTGCGCTCCTCCAATTCTGGCCTCTTGCAGATCCCCGACTTTAATCGCTCCACCATTGGTGGCTGTGCCTTCAGCTGCCTAGGCCCTAAGCTCTGGAATTCCCTCACTAAACCTCTCTGTCCTCTTTCCTCATTTCAGACGCTCTTTAAGACCGACCTCTTTGACCAAGCTGTTGGCCACTTGTCCCGATATCTCTTTATGTGGCTCGGTGTGGTATTTTTGTTTGAAAATGCTCCTGTGAGGCGCCTTGGTTCAGCGTACTTTTTTTTACAAAATATTTACAGCACAGAAACAGGCCATTCGGCCCCACAGGTCCATGCCCCCTCTTAACCCTACTTCACCTAAGCCCCATCAACAAATCCTTCTACAAAAGCAAAAGTACATTGGGGAGACCAAACGCAGATTGGGTGACCACTTTGCGGAACACCTCTGTTCAGTCTGTAAGGGTGACCCCGAGCTTCCGGTCGCCTGTCACTTTAATTCTCCGCTCCACTCCCATTCTGACCTCTCCGTCCTTGGCCTCTTGCACTGTTCCAACGAAGATCGACGTAAGCTCAAGGAACAGCACCTCATCTTTCGATTAGGCACTTTACAGCCTTCTGGACTCAACATCGAGTTCAACAATTTCAGACTATAACCTCTGCCCCCACCTTTTTTTTTTTAGATTTTTTTGTTCTCTCTTTCAGCTGTCGATCATTCTGCCATCGCCATTTACACTTCATCTAGTCATCATTTGTTTCTTAACTTGTCCCATTAACATCTCCTTTTGCCGTGCACCATCATCCCTTTTGTCTCTTAATCTCTCCTGCCTTCCATCCTATCACAGACATTCCCTTTTGTTCTTTCCTCCCCTCCCCTTTCCCTGCCCCTACACTTGCTTAAAAACATGTTCCATCTCCAGCTTTTTCCAGTTCTGACAAAGGGTCATCGACCTGAAACGTTAACTCTGTTTCTCTCTCCACAGATGCTGCCTGACCTGCTGAGTATTTTCAGCATTTTCTGTTTTTACAACAAATCCTTCTATTCCTTTCTCCCTCATGTGCTTAACTAGCTTCCCCTTGAAGGCACTATATAAATGCAAGTTGTTCTTAGAATCATATGTATTTACGACACAGGAGGCCTTTCTGCCCATCATGTCCGTGCCGGCAGACAAAGAGCTATCCAGCCTAATCCCACTTTCCAGCTCTTGGTGCGTAGCCTTGTAGGTTACGGCACTTCAAGTGCATATCCAAGTACTTTTTAAATGTGATGAGGGTTTCTGCCTCTACCACCCTTTCAGGCAGAGCGTTCCAGACCCCCACCACCCAACTTCCCTCTAAACCTCCAACAAATTACTTTAAATCTATGCCCCCTGGTTATTGTTGTTGTTAGGGTTTAATGTTAAGGGTTAAGAGTTAGGGTTAAGGTTACTTAGAAAATAATAATAGGATTGGGCAGAGTCAACACGGATTTATGAAAGGGAAATCGTGTTCGACGAATCTGTTAAGAGTTTTTTGAGGTTGTAACTAGCAGAATAGATAAGGGGGAACCAGTGGATGTGGTGTATTTGGATTTTCAGAAGGCATTTGATAAGGTGCCACACAAGGTTATTAAACAAAATTAGGCCTCATAGGATTGGGGGTAATATACTAGCATGGATTGAGGATTGGTTAATGGACAGAAAACAGAGATTAGGAATAAACGGGTCATTTTCGGGTTGACAGGCTGTAACTAGTGGGGTACCGCAAGGATCAGTGCTTGGGCCTCAGCTATTCACAATCTACATCAATGATTTGGATAAGGGGACCAAATGTAATATATCCAAATTTGCTGATGATACAAAGCTGGATGGGAATGTAAGTTGTGAGGAGGATGCAAGGAGGCTTCAAGGGGATATAGACAAGCTAAGTGAGTGGGCAAGAACATGGCAAATGGAATATAATGTGCAGAAATGTGAAGTTATCCACTTCGGTAGGTAAAATAGAAAAGCAGTGTATTTTTTAAATGGAGAGAGATTGGGAAATGTTGGTGTTCAGAGGGACCTGGGTGTCCTTGTACAAGAATCAATGAAAGCTAACATGCAGATACAGCAAGCAATTAGGAAAGCAAATAGTATGTTGGCCTTTATTACAAGAGGAGTTGAGTATAAGAGTAAAGACGTCTTACTGCAATTATATAGGGCCCTGATGAGACCACAGCTGGAGTATTGTGTACAGTTTTGGTCTCCTTACCTAAGGAAGGATATACTTGCCATAGAGGGAGTGCAACGAAGGTTCGCCAGACTGGTTCCTGGGATGGGGGGGCTTATTTTATGAGGAGAGATTGTGTGGACTAGGCTTATATTCTCTGGAGTTTAGATGAATGAGAGGTGATGTCATTGAAACATAAAAAAATTCTTACAGGGCTTGGCAGGGTAGATGCAGGTAGAACCAGGGGTCAGTTTCAGAATAAGGGGTTGGCCATTTAGGACTGTGATGGGGAGAAATTTCTTCACTCAGAGGGTGGTGAATCTTTGGAATTCTCTACCCCAGAGGGCTGTGGAGGCTCAGTCATTGAGTATATTCAAGAGAGAGATCGATAGATTTTTGAATATTAAGGGAATCAAGGGTATATGGGGATAGTTCAGGAAAGTGGAGATGAGGTAGAAGATCAGCCATGATCTTATTGAATGGCGGAGCAGGCTCGAGGGGCCAAATGGCCAACTCCTGCTCCTATTTCTTATGTTCTTATGTTAAGGGTTAAGAGTTAGTGGTTAAGGTTTAAAGGTGTCAAGGTTTTTTGTCTTACAATACTCCTTTGAAGCATCTTGGGACGTTCTACCACGTTAAAGGCGCTATATAAATACAAGGGTTAGGGGTTAAGGGTTACGGTTCGGAACCACAATTGGCAGCGCCTCGGAATGGATGGGCGCGGGCCTGCTCGCCCTGCGCCTGTCTCTCACCTCCGTCCCCCTGCCCCTGCTCCCGCCGCCGGTACCAGTGCAGGCCCAGCGCGCAGCCGGTGGAGCCGAGGAACGAGCCGGCCAGCAAGCCTGAGCCGAAGCTCCGTCGAAACCGGCCAGAACCCCATCCCCAGCCGGCCCGCCTCATCACTCGCAGCATCCAACGCCCGCTTCTCCCAGCCATTGCCGCCCGCTTCTCCAAGCAACCCGAGCACCCAAACCCCCTCCCAGCACAGCGCCACCCAGCGCTCGGCGGACCGCCCCAACCCCGCCGCCTCCTCCCAGCACAGCGCCACCCAGCGCTCGGCGGACCGCCCCAACCCCGCCGCCTCCTCCCAGCACAGCGCCACCTAGCGCTCGGCAGACCGCCCCAACCCCGCCGCCTCCTCCCATCACAGCGCCACCTAGC
This sequence comes from Squalus acanthias, assembly GCA_030390025.1. NCBI lineage: Eukaryota > Metazoa > Chordata > Chondrichthyes > Squaliformes > Squalidae > Squalus > Squalus acanthias. The sequence continues at coordinate 167,087,170 of CM059428.1, read as the reverse complement.
GCTCGGTGGACCTCTACCCACACCCAGGCCGCCTCCTCCCGGTACAGCGCCACCTAGCACTCGGCGGACCGCTAGCGCCCCCACGACCGCCTCCTCCCCGCACAGCGCCACCTAGCGCTCGGCGGACCACTAAACCCGCCCCCCCACCTGGGCCGCCTCCTCCCAGCCCAGAGCCACCGAGCGCTGGGCAGTAACAAAGGCATGGATGAGGCAGGGGCAAAGTCAGGTGATGTTATGGAGGTGGAAATAGGGGGTCTTGGTGATGGAGCGGATGTGTGGTCGGAATTTCATCTCGGGATCAAATCCCACAGCAAGTTTACGAACAGTCTGGTTCTGCCTCAGACAATTACCAAGGAGAGGGATGGAGTAGGTGGCAGGCAATCTGAAAGTTTATTAATGCCTTCCTGTATTTTGTCACAGTCCTCCTCTGTATTCACTACACCCCACAATTTACTGTCATCTGCAAATTCAATCGGATCCATCTACATCCAGTCATTGGTTGAATGGGCGGTTTAAAAATGACCAATGATGAGACGTTAAACCGAGGCCCCGTCTGCCCTCTCAGGTGGATGTAAAAGATCCCACAGCCCTATTTCGAAGAGGAGCATGGGAGTTCACCCCAGTGTCCGGGCCAATATTTATCCCTCAATCAACATCACTAAAAAAAACAGATTATCTGGTCATATATAAAGCGCTTTGGGACATCCGGTGGTCATGAAAGGTGCTGCATAAACGCAAGTCTCTCTTCCTTCCAATGGTAATGGTGCATTAAATCCAACATCAAAATATGTAAAGAGGCCTTTATACCTGGTCAAATATTGTAATAAGTCAGCATAAAAATGACCAGCCCCTTGTGATGCTGCATGGAACTATATTCTTAGAAACTTAGCATCTGAATCAATCAATCATCTGCTGTCATTACCAGGCTTCTGCGTCATTATCTCTGTGCGTCATTGCCTTGCTAAAAAGGTGCCAGTTGCAGAACAAATCGAAGTCTTCAATCTCCACAGTGATTCAGGATGGTATCGGCTGGGAAGTCCCTAAAGGCAGAAGTGAATTTTGCGAGATTGCAGCCTGTTTGAATGTAAATGTGAGATTCCCCATTCCCTCTGTTGTCAGGTTGCATTTCAAGGCGAGTGGTTTTATTTTATTGAAACCTGCAGTGAACGAGCTTCATTTCCAATGCCTACATCGACGACGGTGATGAGAAGTGCGTAAATGTGCTTCGCTTTTAACCCAGCCCGACTGCTTTAAATACCAAACCTCTGCCCACCAGTGGCCGGGCGTAGGATGGATCCCATTGATTGAAGACTTGTTGCAGCATTTGGAATTTTTAAATAAAGACTTGCAGCGCCTTTCACGACCTCAGGCTGTCCCAAAGCTCTTTACAACCAATGCAGTACTTTTTGAAGTGTAGTCACTGTTGTGATGTAGGAAACGTGGCAGCCAATTTGCGCACAGCAAGCTCCCACAAGCAGCAATGTGATAATGACCGGGTAATCTGTTGCAGTCGTGTTGATTGAGGGATAAATACTAGCCAGGACAAATGGCTTTAATACCAGTGTACTGGCTTAATAGTATGATCATTTATAGATGGTTTGAGTTTTTTTCCAGACTAGCTCGAGAATATAATTCAAAGGAAGCTTTCTCTCTAACGTGTGGCTGGCTCCAGTACTTCATCCAATTGACCATTCTTTATGCGCGAGCCTCGGGAGTGAATATCAGCAGACTATTTGACCGTGGAGGGCAACACAGCCGAGCCCAATCATGTCCTTGCCCGATCTGCGCAGCAGGAATCGCTGAATAGTGGTCAGAAGTGGGAGCACTGGTTGATCTTCCCCTCCCTAGCCTCGGGACGCTGGGGCCAATCGTAGCGTCCCTCCCACTACCCTGGTTTGGGATCAGCTCAGTCAGCACAGACCCGGCATCTAAACTGGGACCTTTCCTGATCTCCGTCACTCAATTCTCAGGATATTGTACAGCACAGAAGGTTGTCATGCGGCCCATCGTGCCTGTGCCGGCTCTTGGAAAGAGCGATCCAATTCGTCCCGCTCACCGCCCCCGCCCTCTTTCCCCTGCAGCCCTATAATTTTTTCTCCTTCAAGTATTTATCCAATTCCCTTTTGACTGTTACTATTGAATCTGCTTCCACCGCCCTTTCAGGCAGCGCGTTCCAGATTGTAACAACTCGCTGCGTATAAAAAAATTCTCATCTCCCCTCTGATTCTCTTGCCTCTGGTTACCGACCCTTCTGCCAGTGGAAACAGTTTCTCCTTACTTACTCCATCAAAACCCCCCTCATAACTTTGAACACCTCTATTAAATCTCACCTTAACCTTCTCTGGTCTAAGGAGAACATGGGTGACACCAGCAAAACTGCATTTATTGCCCATCCTTGGGTGCTCTGGGAAGATGGTGGGTCTTCTATGCACTTCATAGACGATGGTTAGCGAGTGCCTTGTTCGGCCACTTCAGAGGGCATCGAGAGTCAACCGTGAAGAGTGAGACTGGAGTCACGTGCAGGGTCGATGTGGCGAGTTTCCTTCCCTGAAGGAAATTAGTGATCTAGTTGGGTTGCTAGGACAAGCCCTCAGCTTTGCAATGGCCAATTGTTCTGGTACCAGACACAAATTACCAGATTGATTGAATTAAATTTCACAATTTACCATGGCGGGATTTGAATTCATGATCTCTGGATTGCTAATGCAGTACTGTAACCATTTACTTTACCAGATCCATACTAAGCCAGTGGCTTAGGTCCAATTCATCACATGATACCTTCACCCTAAACTTTACCTTGATAGGAACAATAAAAGGTACAAAAACTGGGCTAAGTAATGTGCACGGTAAAGATAAGATTACATTTCTACAGGGCACGGTTTCACTTTGAAGCCGTCTGTACCACTTACAGTCTCAACCTGCCCGTTAAATAAAATGTCAAGGGTTTACGAACCTCAGGTGGTCAAACTGCTGCAAGGAAGAGGAGGTTAAAAAGATGCGCCGCCCATGCCAGTCTCATTAATATAATTGGATCCCAGGATGAAAATGCCTATGGCCATGAACAAAGATTTTTAATTAACGCTACTCTTGACAGTCTGGCTCAGAGATGCTGGAGAGATAGGCAGGACAGGATATGGAAATGTCTCTTATAACACAGAGGTAGATCTTGACTGGGTGCGAGAGTGTAAAACAGGGTGATAGTGAGCCGGCAGCCCGTTTTACATCTCTCCCCATTGACTCGCTATCACCCGTTTTACACTATCGCAAGTCAAGATCTACCCCTACATGTCACTGTTGTACAATAAAAATCGCTGTAGCCACACCCGTGGCTGGCCAATGACACTGTTTTAACCACATGCACGCATTTCAGCAGAAACTGCCTTGCGCGCACACACGCACACACTACAGGTAAACGTACCTCACACACGTACATTTACTTAACAAACACAAACCACCATTCAGTGACCAAGGAAGTAAACCATTCACAACGATCAAAAAAAAAAACACTCGCAACACTCGGCTTTTCGACTGACCATTTTACCAACAAAGGCTCAAGAGGTTAAAGTTCACATGCAGACGTCGTGTGAATATGAATATGGAGATCATATGCCCAACAACAGTGTCTGTTACACATTTTTTTATTAACTAATCGTAAATGTAATTAGCCTTAGCCACATCTGGATTCCCAGTTAGCCACATGTGGCTCTGTGGCAAATCTATTGGACAACACTGTGACCTGATCATAGCTAGCCTGAAGCTCCAGTATTAGGTGGCAGGGGGGGGTTTGAGGGTATTTCTACCTTTTTCTTTCTTGTTTCTCAGTCTCCTCCTGCTCACTTCCTCACAACATGGCTTCTCTCCTAGAACGTAAGAAATAGGAGCAGGAGTAGGCCATACAGCTCCTCGAGCCTGCTCCACCATTCAATAAGATCATGGCTGATCATCGACCTCAAATCCACTTTCCTGCCCAATCTCCATATCCCTTGATTCCCCATGAGTCAAAAAATCTATCTCAGCCTTGAATATACTCAACGATTCAGCATCCACAGCCCTCTGGGGCAGAGAATTCCAAAGATTCACAACCCTCTGAGTGAAGAAATTCCTCCTCATCTCAGTCTTAAATGGCCGACCCCTTATCCTGAGACTATGGCCCCTAGTTCTAGACACTCCAGCCAGGGGAAACAACCTCTCAGCATCTACCCTGTCAATCCCCTTCAGAATCTTGTATGTTTCAATGAGATCACCTCTCATTCTTCTAAACTCCAGAGAGTATAGGGGCCCATTCTACACAATCTCTCATCATAGGACAGCCCTCTCATCCCAGGAATCAATCTAGTGAACCTTCGTTGCACCGCCTCCAAGGCAAGTATATCCTTCCTCAGATAAGGAGACCAAAACTGTGCACAGTACTCCAGGTGTGGTCTCACCAAGGCCCTGTACAATCCTCTCAGCAATCCTAAACTCTGGATGCCTGTTTTGTAAGCAGGTAGGAAATGGGTCACGCAGACCTCTGTACAATAGCAGACTGTTCAGTTTACCTGCCAGCACCTTGCCTACATTATAACAGTGACTACACTTCAAAAGTGCTTAATTGGGTGTAAAGTGCTTTGGGACATCCTGATGTTGTGAAACATAGAAGATAGGAGCAGGAATAGGCCATTTGGCCCCTCGAGCCTGCTCCGCCATTTAATGAGATCATGGCTGATCATCCAAATTCAGTACCCTGTCCCTGCTTTCTCCCCATATCCCTTTAGCCTTAAGAAATATATCTAACTCCTTCTTGAATATATTTAATGAATTGGCCTCAACTGCCTTCTGTGGTAGAGAATTCCACAGGTTCACCACTCTCTGGGTGAAGAAATTCCTCCTCATCTCAGTCCTAAATGGGCAACACGGTGGCATAGTGGTTAGCACTGGTGCCTCACAGCGCCAGGGACCCGGGTTCGAACCTGACCTAGGGTGACTGTCTGTGTGGAGTTTGCACATTCTCCCCGTGTCTGCGTGGGTTTCCTCCGGGTGCTCCGGTTTCCTCCCACAGTCCAAAAATGTGCGGGTTAGGTTGATTTGGCTATGATAAATTGACCCTTAGTGTTAGGGGGGGATTAAATATGTGGGGTTATGGGGATAGGATGGGATATGTTAGGGGGAATTAAATACGTGGGGTTACGGGGGTAGGGTGGGATATGTGTACTGTGGGGATTAAAGCAGGGACAGGGTACTGGATTTGGATGATCAGCCATGATCGTATTGAATGGTGGAGCAGGCTCGACGGGCCGAATGGCCTACTCCTGCTCCTAGTTTCTATGTTTACCCCTTATCCTTAGACTGTGACCCCTGGTTCTGGACTCCCCGGCCATCGGGAACATCCTTCCTGCATCTAGTCTGTCTAGTCCTGTTAGAATTTTATAAGTTTCAATGAGATCCCCTCTCATTCTTATAAACTCTAGCGAATATAAGCCTAATCGACCCAATCTCTCTTCATACGTCATTCCTGCCATTCCAGGTATCAGCCTGGTAAATCTTCGCTGCACTCCCTCCATGGCAAGAACATCCTTTCTCAGATAAGGCAACCAAAACTGCACACAATACTCAAGGTGTGGTCTCACCAAGGCCCTGTACAACTGCAGCAAGACATCCTTGCTCCTGTACTCGAATCCTCTCGCTATGAAGGCCAACATACCATTTGCCTTCTTAACCGCCTGCTGCACCTGCATACTTACCTTCAGCGACTGGTGCACAAGGACACCCAGGTCTCGTTGCACTTCCCCTTTTCCCAATCTATTGCCGTTCAGATAATAATCTGTTTTCTTGTTTTTGCCACCAAAGTGGATAACCTCGCATTTATCCACATTATACGGCATCTGCCATGCATCTGCCCAATCACCCAACCTGTCCAAATCATACTGGAGTTTCTCTGCATCCTCCTCACAGCACACACGCCCACCAAAGACGCTATATAAGTGCAAGTTCTTTATTTTACCTGATTTTACAGGGAGCTCTTGTTAATCCCCAAGAATCCCTCTAGATAAAGGATTGCCGAGAAGTCATAGAGTTATACAGCACAGAAAGAGGCCCTTCGGCCCATCGTGTCCGCGCCGGCCATCAAGCCCTGTCTATTTTAATCCCATTTTCCAGCACTTGGTCCATAGCCTTGTATGCTATGGCGTTTCAAGTGCTCATCTAAATGCTTCTTGAATGTTGTGAGGGTTCCTGCCTCTACCACACTTTCAGGCAGTGACTTCCAGATTCCAACCATCCTCTGGGTGAAAAAGTTTTTCCTCAAATCCCCTCTAAACCTCCTGCCCCTTACCTTGAAACTATGCCCCCTGGTTATTGACCCCTCTACGAAGGGGGGAAAGTTCCTTTCTATCTACCCTATCTATGCCCCTCATAATTTTGTACACCTCAATCAGGTCCCCCCTCAGCCTTCTCTACTCTAAGGAAAACAACCCCAGCCTGTCCAGTCTCTCTTCATAGCTGAAGCACTGCAGCCCAGGTAACATCCTGGTGAATCTCCTCTGCACCCTCTCCAATACAATCACATCCTTCCTACAGTGTGGTGACCAGAACTGCACACAGTATTCCAGCTGTGGCCTAACTAGCATTTTGTACAGCTCCATCATAACCTCCCTGCTCTTATATTCTATGCCTCGGCTAATGAAGGCAAGTATCCCATATGCCTTTTTAACCACCTTATCTACCTGTCCTGCTGCCTTCAGGGATCTATGTACATGCACACCAAGGTCCCTCTGATCCTCTGTCCTTCCTAGGGTCCTACCATTCATTGTATATTCCCTTGCCTTGTTAGTCCTCCCAAAATGCATCACCTCACACTTTTCAGGGTTAAATTCCATTTGCCACTGTTCTGCCCAACCTGTCTATATCGTCCTGTAGCCTGAGGCTTCCCTCCTCGCTATTTACCACTCCACCAATTTTCGTGTTTGCTTTTTAAATTAAAAGAAAAAACAGTTGTGTTTAAATAGCACCTTTCACTACCTCAGGATGTCTCAAAGCGCTTTACAGCCAATGAAGTACTTTTTTTGAAGTGTAGTCACTGTTGAAATGTAGGAAACACGGCAGCCAATTTGCGCACAGCAAGCTCCCACAAACAGCAATGTGATAATCGCCAGATAATGTTATTAGTGATGTTGATTGAGGGATAAATATTAACCAGGGCACCGGGAAGAACTCCCCTGCTCTTCTTCGAAATAGTGCCACGGGATCTTTGACATCCACCCGAGGGGGGCCTCGGTTTAACATCTCATCCGGAAAACTGCACCTCCGACAGTGCAGCGCTCCCTCAGTACCGCACTGGAGTGTCAGCCCAGTTTTTTTGTGCTCAAGTCTCTGGAGTGGGACTTGAACCCACAACCTTCTGACTCCGAAGCAAGGGTGCTACCAACTGAGCCACGGCTGACACTGTTTAGCTGCAACTGTTTATTTACCCTTGTTATATAAATACTGGCTATTGAGCGTAACCAATTTGTCAAGTCCTCAAAGGATTTAACTTTACATCCCAGAAGAAGTTAAAAAAAAATACTTTTTGTCTAGCAAATTCTAGCAAAGGTCAGTCCTGCGGATGAAATCGGTCATGCAGTCAGTACGTTTCAAATTAAAACATACATTTCTATTTGGATGGTCTGTGAGGGGTTAATTTAGCCCTAACCATTTATTTTCCTTTATTCTCTGCTATTCCTTGCAGTCTCCACCAACTGAGATAGTAGCTGGCCCACCGACTTTAATGGAAAAGAAAAGCGTGCACCGTGTAAAGCGGGCTGCCAATTCGCTATTGAAGACCAATTTCACCCCCAGTTTCTCCGCATCCACCCTATCGACCCCTTCATCATTTTAAAGTCCTCCATCGGGTCTCCTCTCAGTCTTCCCTTTTCCAGAGGGGGAAAAAAAGAGTCCCAGCCTGCTCAATCTATCCTGATGGTTGAATTTTGGTAATAGACTTGTAAATCGTTTCTGTACATTCTCCAGTGCTTCTGTATCCTTTTTGTAGTATGGAGACCAGAACTGCACACCGTACTCCAAGTGTGGTCTAACCAAGATTCTATAAAAATATTAATATAAGCGAGTCTCGCTGCAGGACAGGATCCAGGTGGGAAACTGTTGGGACAAATTGCAGATTGTGTCAGGCGGTTCAGATGACTGGCAAGGAGGGCTTTAAGGTACAAAAGCATAGATGAGAGATGCAGAGGCGAGGCAAGGATGGAGGTGGGCAGGATGTTGCAGAGTTGGAACCAAGTGGTCTTAGTGATGGATAAGATACGGAACTTGAAGCTCAGCTCACGGCCGAACGAGAAGCCGAGGTCGCGCGCAATCTGGTTCAACCCCAGTGAAAATCCAAGGAAGGGGGGGAAGGAATTGGGAGGAAGCGTACCGCGTTTTTGGCAGGAGCAGAATAAGCTGGCCGGGTTTTCCTAATGTTCAGCTGGAGAAAGTTCAGTTTCTTCCATTACCTGATGTCAAGACAGCCCAAACCTGGCAGCAAGCACACTTCAGGGCTGCATCAACCTTTCCTTGGGGAAAGGCAAGGTTCAGGACAAATAATACGCTGAAGCAACCAACAATCATATCGCCCAAAGCCAATGCTGTGTGTGTGTTGGTATCTAGGGTAGGGTCAAACTTGCTCGACTGTGGGATGTTCTCCACGCTCAATCTCTCCAGTCTAAATTTCAGGCCTTGAAGTCAGGCTTCACTTTAGCGCCCACTAAAATCTAGTTCGTCTAGACCATGTTATAATACTTTAAAAAAAAATAGACAGCAGTTGGGTACAACCATTAGCCTTTATGCCCCTGGGTGAGGGGGCAGGGGGTGGAAATTCAACCAGGGTACCCCTCACATTCTGCAGCCACCAACTCCCAGTACAGGTTGAGCGTCCAAAATCTGGAGTTCCGGAATCCGGGACGATTGGTGGCAGGGTCGTCCGGAATCCGTAAAATGTTCCGGAATCTGGAACTCCGGATTTTGGACGCTCAACCTGTACTTCAAAAAAGCCATTAACTTTTGTTGTCTTTTTTTGAAAAATCCTATGAAAAATGCGAGTGATGCAATAAAACTTTAGTGTTGTGTTTTATCCTCCTTAATCTGCACAGCTCCATCCACTAAGTGTTTCCGCCAGGCTGCGGCCACGGCACCACGTTGCCCTGGTGGCCTAGTGTGGGCCATCGGATGCTCTGCAGAGCTCGCAGCGTCCCTCCCCTTTAACAGAAGGGGAGGGGCGGAGAAACGCATCAGCGCTACGCGGAGCGGCCCAGGCATTTCCGGACTCAGAACGTGTTTCTGATGTTCGAAGTCCGGAAACGCCCAAGTCCAGGTTGCGATATTTCCGGACTTCGGACATCAGAAACACGTTCCAAAGTCCGGAAAAACACGAAAACCGGCTCGGCCTCGGTTGCCGGATTCAGGACGCTCAACCTGTACAAGTGGATGTCAGGAGAGGACAGGGTCGAGCTCAGCTCTGATGCCATCTGCAGTTGAACAGGCTATTGAAAGTCACAGGTGAAGGACGTCTACCTTGTGAAGCTTGGGGCTGACCGCTGCCCATGGAACCACTCCAGCAAGGAATCTTACCTTAACAAGAATAGCAGGGAGTGCAAACTGGTAAAAAAGTGAACAAGCAGGACCTCTTACCTGACAATTTAGAGAGTTCAAGACCGATCGGCACATCTTCAATTTGCCTCAATGTGTGACTGATCGACCCGACCATCAACTAAACCTTTATTTTTCCTTTGTTCCCGAAGGCACTGGTATGTCGACTATCCTCTGCGGGTGTCAGCAAATTACTTGACTATGAGGGCACAACAACTTACATTTATATAGCGCCTTTAACAGAGTAAAACGTCCCAAGGTGCTTCACAGGAGCGTTATCAAACAAAATTTGACACCGAGCCACATAAGGAGATATCAGGACAAATGACCAAAAGCTTGGTCAAAGAGGTAGGTTTTAAGGAGCGTCTTAAATGAGGAAAGATGGAGAGGTTTAGGGAGGGAATTCCAGCGCTTAGGGCCCAGGCAGCTGAAGGCAGGGTGGAGCGATGAAAACCGAGGATGCACAAGAGGCCAGAATTGGAGGAGTGCGGAGATCCCGGAGGGCTGGAGGAGGTCGCAGAGACAGGGAGGGGCGAGGCCGTAGCGGGATTTGAAGACAAGGACGAGAATTTTAACAACAGCCAAGCCTTCTTCTCACTGAGCAGCCAGAGACGGTGAGGGCTTCGCTGGATATTGGAACCCTGTCGGATTTTATCATCATGCCTGATCCGGGGAGATCGATGGGCTCAGCACAACAGACTGGGTATTGAACCAGTGGCCTCCCAATCTGTGTGTGTCAATCCGCACCATGTACCCACTAAGCCGTCTTGTGAAGCATCAGACAACCGCGCATAATTCTTTCCAGTAAAAAAATAAATAACACTAGGAATCCATGGTTTATCAGTTTTTTTTTTAATTGTTTATTTTCATATACAAAAAGATAAAGTTGAAATAATCCTTTCTAGTTTCTCCTACTATTGTGGTGTTGCTGCTTCACACGGGGGTAATACTACATTCATACTGGTTTATTCTGGCACCCGGTCCAGAGACCCGGAACAGCAACACCCCAACATAGCATCTAGTCAAACGTTCGATACTCATTTCTAAAATTACCACAGTAAAAAGAACAAAGATCACTGCAAATTGTATGAAGTATGTTACAATGATTGTTAAGTGTTCTGCCTAAAGTGTAGTCCTTTCGGAACTGCAATACAATGGATGGATTGTTTCAGGGCGTTTAATTTCTTTTTTAAAAAAAATCAACATACTCGTCTTTCCAATTCAAAGGGGTTACATCAAAGAGCCTAACTCTCCGTATATTTTTTTTTAAGTTTTTCTTTTTTTTTAAGTATAATTTCTGTTAAATCAGTAGTACAAGCTATCACTGTCCTACAATTTCAACTACAATAGTGAATTATAACCTACACATTTACAACTCACATCCTGGTAAAAGGAACAGTACTTAAGTTTGGCCCAAAGATCAAGAAACCTTTCAAAATCTTTTCCAGCATCAATTTCCAGAGCATTGCAATAAATTCCTCCTTTAAACTGTTCAGATCGCATGACTATTTATTTTTATTCCTTCATCCTAAGTCATTTCCTTTCAATATACTCTTCGTTTTTAAAAAAAAAAAAATCCAAGATTATTCTGGCAAATTCATCATCATCATCTTACCATTGCTCTGGTAAATAAATACAATTACTAAAAACAGAATTAAATATCGTAAATCAGAAACAAATTTAAAATGCAAAAAAAAAAAGCTCCACTGTGTTTTTTTTTTCCTTGAGAATTTTGACAATGGCATTGTGTGGAATCATGGCATAGAATAAGGGGATTCACCGGCTATGTGAATAAGTCAGAAATACCAAAGAGATTTATGTCACAGCAGTTAAGAGTCTGCTTTACCAGGCAGCCCAAGGCCAAAAAAAGGTTATTGACATCAGTCCTGCCCCCCATTTGGAACAGCTAATACTATTTGTAACAGGAGAGTTCTTACTTCACAGAACCCCCCCTCAAGACCAATGTAGGCTTGTCCCAGTACCATTGGCTGAACATTATTTTTTTAAATTTTTTTTAAATTTTTGACACTTACTTGAAATACTGAAAGGTTCTCCAGGTAGTGCGTTAAGAGGCAGTACTAATGAGTTACTGGCAAACCACACAGCATTTTAAATCGTTCAATCGGGTTACGTTTTGAGCACGTGACAAACCTAGTTTACCTCCAGATTAAGCCCTTCCGACAGAGATGGTCGGCAGCAGCGAGGGTCGAGAATCACTCAGTGCTACAACAGATACGCTTAAGTTTTTCTTTTGCGTTTAGTTTTTTTTTTATATATATATAATGATGATGACGATGCAGCATTCCTAAGGTCCCAACAATTTTATGCCCAACCCTTTTTTTTTTTTAAACTGTTCATTAAATTGTAGACTTTTTTTTTTTGACTTTGCACTGGCAGTGAGATGAGGCAGCGTCTTTCGGGAAACAAGGAAGCCGTATTTCAAACCGATTGCATGGCTAGAACTAAGGAAAAAAGCCTCAGCTTTTACCAATAACCCCAGGGTCAGAAACCACTCGGTTACTATGGGCCCCATCCAGACATTAGTTCCATTACAGTGACGTATGGCTCCAAGGGAGCCCAGAATGGGGATTAAAAGCAGCGGCTAGTTGAACTTGATATATGCCACTGAACAGATAAAAACCACAATTACACTAAAAGGACTGGACAACTTCGTTTTATGGCACTGCAGCCTTCAATAATTCAGCTTAAAGAACCAAATAATTTATCCACTGCATAAATCACTATCAAAATGCATTGGTCCACATTACCTCTGTATATACGCACATACACACACACACACACAATCAATTTCAAAAAACATGAGTTACCAAGGTCAGGAAAACATAAGGAACACTCAACACATTAAAGGAGCTGCACTGCTTGAAACAAAAAGAAAATGAAAAAGAAAAATCTCTTAGGCAATTTTACAATTGAATTAATCGGTTACAGAGCAGGGAGTTCCTGAAGTGCCTGGTCCCAGCAACACAGGAAGGTCTTCCTGGGTCATTAACAATGACAAGCGGTAGAGAGAGTTCATAAGGCATCACAGATATATTGCCACTACATCCATGAACATAGTTTGACTGATGGGCTGGACTCTACTTTACAGAACCCCAACAGAAAGAATGCTCAAATTCTACTTTAACAATTCCGTTGCTAACAACTAGACCGGAAAAAGGGTGACATCTAAAAACCTTTCTGCCTTCAGTATTATTAGCTCACACAGACTTACGCTATCTTCATCTATCCTCTTGCCTCGCATGCAGGTCCCTCTGCAGAGTATAGTCTGCAGGATAATAGCGACTTCAAATCGGTATTTACAAAACCCACGCAGACAGACTTACTTAACGTGCACACCACTGACAAGAAACGGGCTTGACACGACAAAACTGGGCTACGCATTTTGTGAGTGCAGATTCAGCGATCCGCCAGAAACAAAAAATTCACATTTATTTTCCCTCGAGATGTATGCAGGAGATCTCAAACTCCATCCCGGGTTCCTTTTCACGTTATTGGAGACCGAATAGGGTTGGGGGAGAAAGAGAGCTCTCGAATCATTGCTCGACGAGCATTTCTCTGCAGGGTACTTAGGTTGGGACCAGACTGTAGGAATTCTGCATTTTGTTTTGCCTTGGGGGGGGGGGGGGGGGAAACGGGGAACTGGGATGTGACCTCGAGCCTGTGCCCTGGTTATTGGCTTCTGGTGCTTTGTTGGTACTTGAGTGTCTCCTTTCTCTCTCGGTCCTGGGTGATGTGTCGTCTATTCTCTTGGCCCTCCGCTAACATCGGACGCTTTAGCCTTCAGTTCTCAGCACTGCCAATTCTTCTTTGTCTGCACCTAATCATTTATTCACATATTTGGGCAGTTTGTTGTTCTTTACTTGCAATTATTCTGCTTTTGTGTCTTTGTTCTATTCCGTTTCATGTTACCATTTGTTTTTGCATTTAGGCTGTGGCACATGTTTACGCTTAAAGGTGCTGCACCAGAGATAAGAATTTAGGCCCACTTGGGGCCTACTGCTGTGTGGTTCCCCAACAATCCCCCAGAAGCAGCTTCTAATACAAAATGACAGGGCTATGACAATCCAAAAGTGGAAATAACACATCCCAGGAAACACTTTTAGTCATCACTGCCCTCAAAAAAGAAACACTTTCAACACAATGCCATTTCAGAGCTTAAACAAAAGCTCTTTGGTTTTGTTTTTTTGATGCTGGACCTATGAGAAAAGATTTTTCAATCCCTGGGGAGTGTTTTTTTTTTACAAGTGACAATCCAGAGAGGTTCTCGTTTTGTTTACATTTGTGGTATCAAGGAGTTCCAGCTAGCAACACTGTTTAATGAGGTTTGAGGTAATTGGTTCCTGAAATACCTGGATCACAAAACTGCATCCAGACAACAACAAAAAAAAAAATGGCTGGCCAATGAGGGGGGAAAAAAAGCAATACAAAAGATGTTGGTTTCAGTTAGACCAAAAAAAACACAAGCTAAGAGACACACAGCAGTTGCTTGTAACACAAAAGAAAAAGCAAAGGAAGGAAAGGAAAGGAAAGGCACAATATCTGATTACTCTTCACCTTTCCATCGGTTCGAAGTGTTGGCATATGGAGAACACGGAGTTAAAACGACCCCAGAGATGAGCGTTTCCTTTCAAGGCGACGGCCCGAGCGACGGATCGCTTCCGAACACTTTGCATATTGTACAGCAGTTCCGTGAAAGACTTTAGAAGAAGCCAAATCTGCATGGTCTGAACATTTTAAACGTATCGATGGATAGAGCTGTGTAAAGACCCAGTTAGTAGTTGCCATCAATTAGCGTCGCCCAAACATTTCTCTGTTTGGACTTGCTGGATCAGTTTGCAATACTGATACAACTCCTCGGTCTTATTTACACAGAGGATGGATTAGATGAAGTTTCATATGAATGAGCCCTTGACTGAGATTGGCACACACACACACACACACACACACACATATATCTAATATATATATCTATATATGCATGCCCTGCTTCAGCAACTGAAGGGTCTGTCCAAAAAAGAATTGCACAAGACAAACCAGCCTCATTCCACTGATGCGCCACGACCAATGTGAACGTGTAGCCTGAAAGATACTGAGCCACTGCAGGAGCAAGTCTGGAACCACCGACAGGCAGATCAACGTGCTACAGAGTCCTGGTCATAAATACAAGCGCTCAGCTAACTGAGCCGTTGGACTGTCAAATTCAACCACTGGTCATTATTGAGCGGTTCTTTTCCAAAGCAGATTCTGATGCTGGCCATGGCTTACACTGGAGGGAGTAAAATAAAAAAAAAAAATCAAACTGGTTCCGATGGGTGTGAAACCTGCAGTCTTTGAAATAAAAAGATCTCTCTGTGCCAATTGGAGATGGAGGCGCGAGGCCAAAAGACGACTTTAATTTACACGGTGAATGTGGAAGGGGAAAGGTGCTTGATTAGAACAAACCTTCCAACTCACCCTCATTTCTGGAAAAACAAAAATCACCCGCATCGTTCAATATACATTCACTTATTGTTCATTTTACTGGTACGTCCTGTATCAAACAGAATAAACAGAATAAGGTTGTGTGACAACCCAAAGCTACTGGAGGCCTTGAAAGCAGCCCCCCCTTGAAACCCCAGCGAATCTAGCTACCAGCTCGCACCTTCGGCACTTGGCTGAGACTTCACTTGGGTAAACCTTTTCCCCATCGGGTTGGAAGGTCTGTTGGGGTGGGGGGTTGGGGGGGGCGTGGGGGGGAAGAGGAGAAGCACTGGAATTGATTTCTAGATCCAGGGACAGTTTTGAAGAACGCCTTCAGTGCGTTACAGGCAGAGTTTCAGCAGGGCGCTCCAGGACGTCCATCAGGCCGTCATTGCTGAGCGCAGTGCGCACTGTCGTTCCCCCCACCCCTCCCCCCGCCGTTAACGAATGAGTTCAGTTCTTCTCGAACAATTAACTCTCGGTAAAACTTGGAATATGCGACTTGTGGTTTCACACCCAAACCCACCTTGTGCAGTTATTTCTAGGAGAGCTACAATAAAAAAAAATTAAAAATTCAAATCTATCTGGGGATGCTAATTAGGCTCCATCGGTTACGTTGCTTTTCACACACCTGTTTGGAAACACATTCGCCGAGTAGCTGCTAAACACAGTCCACAATTTATCCTTGCAGTGACCTAACACTTAATCTGACTTTTCTCCCCCCCCCCCGCCCCCCCCCCACGAATTGCAGCACAGAAAAGACTAGAAAAAGGAACTCATTCCTTCTCATCAAATGAGATCGTCAGGAGCTGACGCAATGAACTTGTTAAAATATATAAACCCCTGCCCCATTGCTACCCCTGGCCTGGGTGTCATCTCCAGATTTTTAATTAATCGTTTCACGATCAGATTAGCGCAAAGTTGATTTGATTTGATTTGAAACGGTCGGCGACATGAATAAAACACCTCCCCCGGTTACAAGTACTTTACGAGTTAATACTATTGGCGATGACCAGAGGTACTTAAAAAGGAGCCTGCTCTCGCTGCCTGCCTGCCTGTAACAACCCGAGCATGGGCGAGAGTTAGAGATGGCAGAACTAATCTAGGTTTGCTTTAATGGGAAAAAGGAACCCTTTTCTATGATGTCAACCTTATGACCCCAGACTTGGATGCATTCCCCCCCCGCCCCGCCCCCTCGGCCACCCACCTACGATTAACCTTTTTCACCAACGTTTCCAGTTCCTTCCTCAATTCGTACCGAACCGTGGAGCACGTGCTTCGTCGCCGTCACTAGCCTGGACTCCAATTTTTGGGTTTTGGCCTGCAAAAAAGGCCAAGACCGCCGAAAAATGGCCATGTACAGCGCTCCCAAACCTTGTCACCTGTTGCTTTGTTATTTCTACTTTTAAATACAGCAAAAAAACGAGACCGTGACTATTTACAGTACCATACAGCGACAGAAGAATAGGACGAGGGAGCACGAGAGACTTCTGGAAAAAATAAAAACACCAGACGGCCCGGTAAAACCAGCGGCTGGTTATTTTTTTTTTTCTCTCTCTCTCCAAAAGACACCATTAACAATTTTCGCCAATTTCCCGACGTACACGCGTTATTAAACTTTTACTTTCGTGAAAAAATAAAAAATAGAGATCTTTTAAACAACTGAACAATCTAAAATGGAACCACAACCAGCAAAATGCCACACAAGCTGTCGCACCACCTCATGGCAAACAAAAGGTACGGTTTTAAATTAAAATTAATAAAACATCTGCATAGTCTTGTGGTAGTGTGGGCCATTGGTTACCAACAGGTTGGAATTCAAGCCAATCACATTCCAATGCACAGCACTGAGAATTAAAAAAAACATTAAAAAAATGGTTCTTAACACGGCGGCTGTGACATCCCTAAAAAGGTGTCGTTGCAAGTTGTGACCCTTCGTATCGAGTGCCATTTCAATATTACACAAGCTTTGGACAATTTAGCACCTGCTTTATACAGAAGGAAGCACAGTCGGGACACGACTCGGCAAAGCTACCGTACAAATAGGCTAAATGCTAGTCTGATCTACCTACAAGAGGTTGCAGTTAATCGAGGTTTGAATGCAAAGGCTGGAGAATTTGGGCTGATTTTTGCCCCCTCTTTTGAGACACACCTCCTTTCCTCTCCTTTCTGCCTTCTGAAAACTCAAGAGCTATGTAGATATACACACAATTCTGTCTTGATCGACAAACCGGGAAAATAAAGGGGAACAGAAGCTGGCTGGCTGAAGGGAATACTGTACTGGCTGCTTGGCAGAACAACATTACTTAGCCTCCCACCTTGTGAACAGGGTTGCGCTACTGCCACAATCCCCAGGCAGTGCTGCCAAGTCCCACTCCCTTTCTGCTACTCCCTCCACCCAAGGAGGTCTCCCGTGCACCGCACCCCATCACCCCCCCCCCCACCCCCCCCCACCCCACCAAACTCTCCATGCGACTTCAGACCCGGCTCCATTTCGCAAATCACCAATGAAACACTCTCAGCCCTCGTGTGAGACTACAGCAACAGAGTAGAGAATAGAGCAGAGTGTTCCTGTCTGGGAGAAGCCTGGTCTTCTAGCCATCTCTGCCTTGCCTTTGTTCGTAATATTCAATCCAAGGATTCTGTACTTGTATACCCACATGGCCATGCAGAAGACACACACACACACACACACACACACAATCAGAAAGCCGGCACGATCCACTCAACAACTGGCCTATAAACACATCTGTTAACAGCTGGCTATTTAAATTTGCATCGCCAAAAATCAACAACAAAAAAAAAAAAATCAGCAAACAGAGCTCATTAGTCACAAAGGAAATAAAATGAAAAGAAAAACCATCAGAAATTTCTTTGTACATCTCCCTGATGTACAAAGAAAGTCCGAGTCGAGGTTTAGTGCCAATGGTGCTCGATAATTCCACTAAAATTTACAATTTTTGGTGCAACAGCATCTTACTCGCGTGAGATTTTCTTTCATTTAAAATTATCCTACCATGTTCACAGAAACACATACAGCGCTTTGTGTTTTCTTGTCTACTTCAGGGTGCACGCACTTTACATTTTAAATGTGTCCTCTTTCAGAGAACTGTGCCCGCATTTAATTTTTTTTTTTTTTTTTTTAAAAGGAATCGCCCCTTAAATACACTCAAGTGAACGTCTTAACAACTTGGCCGCAGGACGCTGCACAAATATCGGAACATCACTTCTCCGAAATGTGGCCCCGCGCTGCTGTAAAAAGGCAGGAGTGATGAGGATCATTAAGACGGAGGTCAGAACAAATGAAGGTTGTGATCGGGGCGAGAGGGGAGTACGAAGCACACTGGAGCCACGGACTATGAAGGCTCAGGAATCTAGGAGCTAATGGCATTGACAGGTCAATGACTTTTACTGATAAAGGAAAAGGCACCAGAGGGCAAGGAGATCTCCCCAGAGTCCCGATGTGGGAATCTGCAGCCAATTCTAGCAAACCGCATGGAGCTACTCAACCCTAAAAACATTTACCCGACTATATTATCAGATGAAAGAGAGAGAGCAGCACAGATTATATGCGTGAAAGAGGAACAAAGTTTTCACACGGAGCGAGGGAGACACCCCAGCGGCAATGTCCAAATTGCCAGGCACAAAAATCTTAGACTTCACCATTGGCGATCTCTAAACTACACAGCAGTTAAGACGAGTAGTACAATAACCAGCACATAACACTTACAATGTAGAGTAAATTTTGCCCTCTTCTTTCTGTCAAAAAACTCAATCAATGCGCTGCCTGAAAGGGCGGTGGAAGCAGATTCAATAATAACTTCCAAAAGGGAATTGGATAAATAGTTTAAAAAAAACGAAAAAAAAAAAAACTGCAGAGTTATGGGGGAAAAGAACAGGGGGAGTGGGATGAACTGGACAGCTCTTTCAGAGAGCCGGCACAGGCACGATGGGCCGAATGGCCTCCTTCTGTGCTGTACGATGCTACATTTTGAAAGCGTTCTGCCTCTGTTGTAGATTTTAAAATCAGTAACCAAACCTGCTCGTTTCTTTGCTCGAAAATGACACTACTGGGCTACACTTGAATCTGCATTCACCAATTTTAAAATTAATTTTAAAAAAAGGTGTAAAAATTGACCTGAAAGTAGATGCTTAGAATGGGAAATAAAGGCTGCAGTTTTCAAAATCTATTCGACAGTGCTTGCCCCTCCGTAGACAAACATTCGGGTTTTTTTTTTAAATCGCTTGCATTGGCATTTTTGTGAACATTTCGCACAAAGAGATCACGCTCAATAAAACCTCACTAACAAATTTTTAAATAAATCTCACACCAGCCTCACGTTGTGTCATTCTTCCAGTTAGTTAACGATATGGCACCTGGGGCGGGGAGGGAGGGAGGGGGGTGGGGGGGGATGGCGGGGGGTGAAGAATAAAAATACACAAAGAGAGGAGAGACTTGAAAAGCTTCTGAAAAAGAAAGATTTTCCAAACTTGTGTTCAGAAGGCAACTGCTGCACAGCAAGATATAGCCGCGAGGGGAGAGCGAAAACCTTCACAAGAGTGAAATATTCACAAGAGTTACAAAAGTAGAAGGATCAGAAGAAACAGGAGGAGAAGCTAGCACAAAAAATGAGACAAATAATGCCCAAGTAGCTTGTAGGCAATATTCTACAACTGTATACAGTTATTTACAACGGTGCTTTACAAGGTAAATGGTAGCACTTCCTAAGAATTTGGAACTTCTTAAACTCCCTTGTCATAAAAGCCAACTTACATAAAAATAGCACTACAAAGACAACACAACTAACAAAATATATAATAAAATCATACAGGTAGAAAAAATCTGAGGTATTTCTGGTTTTTGAGGTGGTTTGTGGTCGTGAATTTTTTTTCTCGTTAAAACCTCGGAAGCCACGTATTTATGCGTTTGTTTTTTTTTTAAAGTTGTTGTGTGTTTTCTCGTCTTCAGAACGTTGCATGTTGCAAAATAAAACTTGCGTTGAAAAGAGCAGCATTAGGGACATTCACTGACTAAACTGCTTATGGCGTACGTAAATGTGGCCATAAAATATGCACCTCTTTTTAAGACAAAATAAACTAAATTTTTTTTTGTGGTTGTGGATGATGACGCACCCCCACCTCAAAAAAAAACGACCCCCTCCCCCAAATTTACCGGTTACCTGAGAAGTACTTTCGTAGCTACTTTATTTTTGTTTTCTCCAAATGCTGCAAAGATTAATAACTCCTCCCTCCCCCGCCCCGCCCCTCCCCCCCCAACTCGTTACTCTCTTCCCCTCAAAAAAACCACCTACCGAAGAGCTCGTTACAACCTCTCCTTCCGTGCGTGTGCGTGCGTGCGCGCGTGCGTGTGTGTGCGTGTACAGTGACACCCGTTCAATCCGTAAAAGACATGTTTACCATTTAAGCACTCACTGTTAAAATACCTCCCTTGAGCAAGGTAAATCGCGTGTAACAGTCTGAAAGATTCCTCCTATAATTGCAGCATTTTTTTTGTGTTTTTTTTTTTTGCAGGTGGTACAGCTTTCGTATCTTTTTTTTTTAAAAAAAAAGGTCACAAACATGCTGTCGAAAAGACAGAAAAGCTACAAATGAGTAGAGAAAAAAAACTCACACGGTTGAAATGGACTCGAGTCTCTGAGGTACCTGCACCTTGTTTTTTTTTTTGCTGCATTCACTGGTCGGCACCTGAATGCTTTTTGCTGAGATGTCCATTAAATACAGTAGAGTAGTGTGCTGGTAAATTGTTCCGAATCCGAAAGAACAACAAAAAAGTCAGGTTAAAATAGCAGCTGTGTTGTGTGGTTCGATTTCCACCGAGTCTGGGAAAAGACACAGATTATTATTTTTTTTTTTCTTTCTCTTCTTTTCAAATGAGACTCAGATGCTGGACTCTTTGGGTGGCAGGTCCACGTTCGTGACGGCTGTTACCATTGTCACCAGGCAGTCAGAGGTAGTGCCATTGATCAGTCTGCGGGTCTGCGAAATGCGCTCCACAACGCAGCCTGCCGAGAGACGGGCCTCTGCATCGTGGTCCCAGCATTCTTCAATCGTCTCACAAAACAGCGCCAACCCCTGCAGGGAGAGGGGAAACAACACAATGTACCATTTAGGAATCATCGATTGATACCGCACAGGAGGCGGCCGTTCGGCTCGTCCTGCCTGTGCCGGCTCTTTGAAAGAGTTAGTCCCACTCCCCCTCCCCACAGCCCTGCAAATGTGTTCCCCTTCAAGCATATATCCAATTCCCTTTTGAAAGTTACTACTGAATCTGCTTCCACCGCCCTTTCAGGCAGTGGATTCCAAATTATAACAACTCGCTGCCTAAAAAGATTTCTCCTCATCTCACCTCTAGTTCTTTTGCCAATCTGAAAGACGGCACCTCCGTCAGTGCAGTACTACGGGAGTGATGAACTGTCAGAGGTGCCGTCTTTCAGATGAGATGTTAAAGCAAGGTCCTGTCGAATAGATCAGGTGGACGTACAAGGTCCAATGGCAGGGATTCCTTCTGGTGTCCTGGGACCTTTCTGTGTGCAAATTGGCTGCCGTGTTCACCGACCTTACTGGCTGCTTTGGGACATCTTGAGGACACCAAAGTACATACATGTTCTTTTTTCCTCTTCCTTTACTGGGACATGGATTGTCACTTGTTTTTAGCATTTGTTTTTTAAATTGAGAAACCAAGATGAAGGATCAACGCCCATAGCCTCGACTGAAAAGAGGGATAAATCAGGAACCAGCGATGAGGTGATGCCCACCTTGGTTTTACAAGCCCGAAGACTTCAAAGAAACTAAAGACTGAGCGACGTAAGGAGTTACAGAGCTTTGATATCCTGCAAAAGAATGGATTTGAGTAAGAGACACTGTGAAGAGGCTGGATTTAGGAACAGGAGTCGGCCATTCAGCCCCTTGAGCCTTTCAATTACATCACGGCTCCATCAACTCCATTTACCTGCTTTTGCTCCATATCCCTCCAGACCATTTGCTAACAAAAATCTATCAATCTCAGTCTTGAAAGCTCCAATTGTCCAAGCACGCACAGCCTTTTGGGTGATCACTACTTTGTGTGTGGAAAAAGTGCTTTCCGATTTCGCTCCTGAATGGCCTAGCGTTCATTTTAAGATTATGTCCCCTTTGAACTGACTTTTTTTTTTTATTTGCTCATAAGATGTGGCCAGCATTGATTGCCCATCCCGAAATGTCCTTCAGAAGATGGTGGTGAGCCGCATTCTTGAGGCAGTTAAGAGTCAACCACATTGCTGTGGGTCTGGAGTCACATATAGGCCAGACTGGGTAAGGACGACAGATTTCCTTCCCTAAAGGACATTAGTGAACCAGATGGGTTTTTACAACAATCCGATAGTTTCATGGTACTGATACTAGCTTTTTATTCCAGATTTAACTGAATTCAAATTCCCCAGTGATGGAATTTGAACTCATGTCTCTGGATCATTCGTCCAGGCCTCTGGATTACTAGTCCAGTAACATAACCACTATGCTACCGTGCCCCAGTTGAGATAGAGAGAGGAAGAATAGTCTGTTTGATGGTGCACTTAGAAGGAATCAGAGAGGGAAAGTGGACGGATGCTGCTCTTATATCGCTCTTTTGCTGCTTGCAGAAACTTCCCCCATTGACAGTAAGCCAGAAATTGTCAATGAAGAACTGGACTGCAGCCACCCAGCAGCTGGCAGTGCCACCATCACCACGGCAACATAAGCACAAGGTGGGGCGGCCATCATGGGCGGCCATGTTTGGCTGCCAACGGGCCGAATGGTTGTTCCTGCTACGCACAGCCCAGTGAAGTGATGCTGCGATTGCCGTTCTGTATATGGATCTTCCCCAGCCCTGAAGGAAAAGTACTGTGGGCAAACTGAAAATAGGTCGGCAGTGGCCCAAGCAAGCTGCTCGGTTGTATCCCACCGCTACAGCAGCGCTTCAAGAAGGGCAAGCAGGGATGGGCAAGAAATGCTTGCCAGCGACACCCACACCCTGCTAACGAATAGAGTTTGCCCACTAAACCCTCGAGCGATCTGACCGAAGACATTAAAAAGAGCGCGAGATAATCGGCAGCCACTAGCACCTGTCCAGTCGTGGGTAGCACACTTCAAGTAAAATATAGAAAGGACTAATTCGGCATGGCCCAAGAGGTTTAGGATAACAAGAGTCGCGGCAGTCGGGTGGGAGAAGCATCCTCACAAAATGAAACCTGAAGTTTAGGGTTAAACTCATGCATTCGACATATTTAGCATAACCGTATTAAAAAAAAATATATTAAATGCTAGAGAATTCAATCGGGAACCATTAATATTGGAGGGGAAATGCTTTTAAACTTCCTTTAGTTCTAACATGCGTGCACAGCTGCATCCAGACAGATGTTCAGCCCCACAGAATGAACAAACCGGAGCCTCGCAAGCCCTGGTCAGAGGTCATTTCCTTCCAGTGGTGTTTTTTTTTATATATAAACACAGTTAAGCCTTTTCCCACCGCAGCTCATCATTGGGTGATGTAGCTCTGCACAAATCTTATCGGGTAGTCAAGTCAATCAAGCCACAAAAGGCTGCCCCATACGCACCGGATGCTTATACCAGCATTCTTTCAGGACAGGCCTCAACTTCTTGTGGACGACCACATCCTGCAGGTCCTCCAGTGTCGGGTGCTGACCAATCTCTTCTTCAAATGGCAAAATGTACTCATCAACAGGCCCTGTACAAACAGAGAGAGGCAAGAGAAGATTACTTAACTTTGACCAGTGTGGTCGTGCCGTGGGTTATGCTGCTGGACTAATAATTATCCAGAAAAGTTAGGACTGTTCTCCTCGGGACAGAGAAGGTTAAGAGGTGACCTAATAGAGGTTTTCACGACGATGAGGGGTTTTGATAAAAGAAAAAACTATTCCCTCTGGCGAGTGGGTCAATATCCAAAAGTCAGAGATTTAAAATCATTAGCAAAAGATCGAGAGGGGAGGTGAGGAGAATTTTTTTCACTCAGAGAGTTGTCGGGACCTGGAACGCTCGACCTGAAAAGGTGGTGGAAGCTGATTCCATCAATAATTTTAAAAGGGAGTTGGACGGGTGCTGGAGGATGAGGAACTTACAGGGTTACGGACATAAAGCGGGCGGTGTGGGACTGAGCACGACGGCTCTTTCAATGAGCCAGCACAGGCGCGACGGGCCGAATGGCCTCCTTCTGTGCTGTAAGTTTCTATGATTCTAGAATGCGAGTTCAAATCCCACCACCATGGTAGTTTGTGAATTTAAATTCAGTTCAAAAAAAGTCAGGAATAAAAAAAAGTGATCATGTAGCTGTTGGATTGTCGTAAAAAAAAAACCAACTGGTACGTTAGTGTCCCTTTAGGGAAAGAAACCTGCCATCCTTACTTGGACTGACCTACACGTGTGACTCCAGTCCCACACTAACGTGGTTGACTCTTAATGGCCTCCTAAAGTGGCCGAGCAAGCCACTCAGTTGTATCAAACCGCTCAAGAAGGCGACCGCCCACCACCAACACCACCTTCTCGGGTCAACTAGGGATGGGCAATAAATGCCAGCCTTGCCAGCGAACCCCCCACATCCCAAGAATGAATTAAAAAAAAATAGAAACTCCAGGGCAGTGCCTTTTTAGGACACGTACGGTTCTGAGCAAAGCTGCCCTCTGGATCCCGGCATCAGACGAGAATCTGCCCTTCAGGCAACAGATCATCTCCTGCTCTTAAGAACCGAAATGGACCGTTTGACCCGTAGATTGTACTGGAACCTGTGCCCTATGAACTCGCAGTTGAGGCTCAATTCCTGAACCAGCGCCGTGATTCCTTCCAATTTCAACCCTAGACTTGTAATTGGTCAGCATCGAAAATAGTCAGGGTGTGATTATTTTTTTTTTTTTAAAAGACAGACATCTTTGGACCTTGAGAACACCTTTTAAATACAAATAAGAGTACCAGGATGCTTTTTAAAAGTTGCCTTGGCCCCGCACCGACTGGTAGATTGCCCAGGCCCTCTGCTCGCAGCAGACAGACGAACAGGTGGGTTTTTGCCCAAGGCAAATGATGGCCAGCCTCCCTTCAAACCAGAGACTGGAATCCAAAACAGTGGCTCAGGTTGTGAAGCCGGCGGCTGATGCTGAAGATGTTTCAGATGGAAATATTAACTCTCGGATTAGGTCACGATAGAGGGTTTAAACTAAAATGGCAGGGGGTTGGGAACCTGTGCAGGGAGACAGAGGAAAGGAAGCAAGGATAGAAGCAAAAGACAGGAAGGAGAAAAGCAAAAGTGGAAGTCAGAGAAATCAAGGGTGTAAATCAAACATGGCCACAGTAAACAATAATTCTAAAAGGTCTAAGAGTGTTAAAAAAAACAAGCCTGAAGGCTTTGTGTCTTAATGCGAGGAGCATTCGTAATAAAGTGGATGAATTAGCTGCGCAAATAGATGTAAACGGATATGATATAATTGGGATTATGGAGACATGGCTCCAGGGTGACCAAGGCTGGGAATTCAACATCCAGGGGTATTCAATATTCAGGAAGGACAGGCAAAAAGGAAAAGAAGGTGGGGTAGCATTGCTGGTTAAAGAGGAAATTAACACAATAGTAAGGAAGGATATTAGCTCTGATGATGTGGAATCTGTATGGGTAGAGCTGAGAAATACCAAGGGGCAGAAAACGTTAGTGGGAGTTGTATACAGACCCCCAAACAGTAATGCTGAAGTTGGGGATGGCATTAAACGGGAAATTAGAGATGCGTGCAATAAGGGCACAGCAGTTATCATGGGTGACTTTAATCTACATATAGATCGGGCTAACCAAATTAGTAACAATACTGTGGAAGAGGAATTCCTAGAGTGTATACGGGATGGTTTCCTGGACCAATTTGTCGAGGAACCAACTAGAGATCAGGCCATCTTAGACTGGGTATTATGTAATGAGAAAGGATTAATTAGCAATCTTGTTGTGCGAGGCCCCTTGGGGAGGAGCGATCATAATATGATAGAATTCTTCATTAAGATGGAGAGTGAAGTAGTAGTTGACTCAGAGACTAGGGTATTGAATTTAAATAAAGGAAACTACGATGGTATGAGGCGCGAGTTGGCTAGGATGGATTGGGGAATGTTACTTAAAGGGTTGACGGTGGATAGGCAATGGCAAACATTTAAAGATCGCATGGATGAACTACAGAATTTGTTCATCCCTGTTTGGCATAAAAATAAAACAAAAAAGGTGACTCAACCATGGCTAACAAGGGAAATTAGGGATAGCATAAGATCCAAGGAGAGGACATATAAATTGGCCAGAAAAAGCAGCAAACCTGAGGATTGGGAGCAGTTTAGGATTCAGCAAAGGAGGACAAAGGGATTAATTAAGAAGGGGAAAATAGAGTACGAGAGTAAGCTTGCAGGGAACATAAAAACTGACTGTAAAAGCTTCTATAGATATGTGAAGAGAAAAAGATTGGTGAAGTCAAGCGTAGCTCCCTTGCAGTCAGAATCAGTGGAATTTATAATGGGGAACAAAGAAATGGCTGACAAATTAAATACATACTTTGGTTCTGTCTTCACAAAGGAGGACACAAATAAACTCCCAGAGATGTCGGGGAACATAGGGTCTAATGAGAGTGAGGAACTGAATGAAATCAGCATTTGTAGGGAAATGGTGTTAGAGAAATTGACGGGATTGAAGGCCGATAAATCCCCAAGGTCTGATAATCTACATCCTAGGGTACTTAAGGAAGTGGCCCTAGAAATAGTAGATGCATTGCTGGTCATCTTCCAAAATTCTAGAGAGTCTGGAACAGCTCCCATGGATTGGAAGGTAGCTAATGTAACCCCACTATTTAAAAAAGGTGGTAGAGAGAAAACAGGTAGTGGGGAGAATGCTAGAGTCCATTATAAAAGATGTAATAGCAGAGCACTTGGAAAACAGTGACAGGATCGGACAAAGTCAACATGGATTTACAAAAGGTAAATCATGCTTGACTAATCTACTGGAATTTTTTGAGGATGTAACTGGTAGAATAGATAAGGGAGAACCAGTGGATGTGGTGTATTTGGACTTTCAGAAGGCTTTCGATAAGGTCCCGCATAAGAGATTAGCGTGCAAAGTTAAAACACATGGGATTGGGGGTAAGGTACTGACTTGGATAGAAAACTGGTTGGCAGACAGGAAGCAAAGAGTTGGAATAAACTGGTCTTTTTCCGAGTGGCAGGCAGTGACTAGTGGGGTACCGCAGGGATCGGTGCTAGGACCCCAGTTATTCACAATATATATTAATGATCTAGACGAGGGAACTAGATGTAATATCGCCAAGTTTGCAGACAACACAAACCTGGGTGGGCGTGTGTGTTGTGAGGAGGATGCAGAGAAACTCCAGTATGGTTTGGACAGGTTGGGTGATTGGGCAGATGCATGGCAGATGCAGTATAATGTGGATAAATGCGAGGTTATCCACTTTGGTGGCAAAAACAGGAAAACAGATTATTATCTGAACGGCAATAGATTGGGAAAAGGGGAAGTGCAACGAGATCTGGGAGTCCTTGTGCACCAGTCGCTGAAGGTAAGCATGCAGGTGCAGCAGACGGTTAAGAAGGCAAATGGTATGTTGGCCTTCATAGCGAGAGGATTCGAGTACAGGAGCAAGGATGTCTTGCTGCAGTTGTACAGGGCCTTGGTGAGACCACACCTTGAGTATTGTGTGCAGTTTTGGTTGCCTTATCTGAGGAAGGATGTTCTTGCCATGGAGGGAGTGCAGCGAAGATTCACTAGACTGATACCTGGGATGGCAGGAATGACGTATGGAGAGAGAGTGGGTCGATTAGGCTTATATTCGCTAGAGTTTAGAAGAATGAGGGGATCTCATTGAAACTTATAAAATTCTAACAGGACTAGACAGACTAGATGCAGGAAGGCTGTTCCCGATGGCGGGGGAGTCCAGAACCAGGAGTCACAGTCTAAGGGTAAGGGGTAAGCCATTTAGGACGGAGATGAGGAGGAATTTCTTCATCTCTTAATCTCTCCTTTTGTTCTTTCATCCCCTCCCCCTTTTCCCAGCTTTATACTTGCTTTAAATCTATTTCATTTCCTGCTTTTTTTCCCAGTTCTGACGAAAGTTCTTCGACCTGAAACGTTAACTCTGTTTCTCTCTGCACGGATGCTGCCTGGCCTGCTGAGTTTTTCCAGCATTTTCTGTTGTTATTTAGGAATTTCTTCACCCAGAGAGTGGTGAACCTGCGGAATTCTCTACCACAGAAGGCAGTCGAGGCCAATTCATTAAATATATTCAAGAAGGAGTTAGATATATTTCTTAAGGCTAAGGGGATCAAGGGATATGGGGAGAAAGTAGGGACAGAGTACTGAATTTGGATGATCAGCCATGATCGCATTGAATGGCGGAGCAGGCTCGAGGGGGCGAATGGCCTACTCCTGCTCCTATCTTCTATGTTTATCCTGGAGAATTCTTGTTAAAAGACAACCAGAATTAACAAACCAGAACAAAAAAAAAGAACTTTCGTGTGTATATAACGCCTTTCACGATCTCAGGATGTCCCAAAGCGCTTCACAGGCAATGAAGTACTGTTTGAAGTGTAGTCACTGTTGTAATGCTGAGAAACGCGGCAGCCAATTTGCGCACAGCACAGCAAGCTCCCACAAACCGCAATGTGATAATGACCAGATAATCTGTTTTAGTGATGTTGGTTGAGGGATAAATATTGGCCCCAGGACAGCGGGGAGAACTCCCCTGCTCTTCTTCGAAATAGTGCCGTGGGATCTTTTACGTCCGCCTGAGAGAGCAGACGGGGCCTCGGTTTAACGTCTCATCCAAAAGACGGCACCTCCGACAGTGCAGCACTCCCTCAGCACTGCACTGCAAGTGTCAGCCTGGATTATGTGCTCGAGTGTCTGGCGTGAGACTTGAACCCCCGACCTTCCGACTCAGAGGTGAGAGTGCTGCCCACTGGGCCCGTGGCATAAAAAAGGAGCAGAGATCTAATCAATGAGGCATCAGATTGCATCAACTGAATAGGAAAATTGGACGTGGGCTGTCTCTTCATGAAGTAGTGGAAACAAACACTTGCCATCGGCTGCGGTACATCGCATAATCAGCTCCCAGAGCACCAGCCCCACAGCATACATGTCTATCCTGAGGAAGGCATCTCGCTGGAAGTTAATTGCCCCCTCCAGGACTTCAGGGGCCATGTATCTTCGTGTCCCGACCTGTGGAGAGAGAAAGTTTCTCCATTAACAAATCGCAGGCTTTGTGAAGGCCACACTTTGACTCGCAACTCCCTTTCTGCTAAGTAAGCGGCGGCCCTGCTTGCACCACACCAACAGGGCACGCCGTTGCACTAACTGCCAGAGCTGATACCATCTCCAACCAGCTTTCTGAAGGCCAGGACAGCTCCACAGTCCCCAACAGCTCTCCATCTGGTCTCTTGTCCCAAGTTGCCATTTCATACAAGTGTCCAGAGAGTGATGCCAACAGGCTGTTCACCACGGACAGCATCACAGATGATTGCAGTGACACTCTCACGCAGGCACTTTCCAACAGGGAGTCACCGGAGAGTGATAAGGAAAGGGACTCCTGCTCCATTTTCCTCTACTTTGCCCAAATTTCCGAGGGCAATTGTGTCATCCCAACCGTTGCCCTAGGTAAGATCTGCTACATCAGCAAAGATTGGGGATTGAAACTTGGGGCTTTTTGCTTCCCAAGGGTTGATAGGACACTGGATGATGGTTTCCCCTCAAAGCTACTGAGGAGCTACGTCTTTCCACCTCCTCTTCCGGTATTTCTCTCCCTTCCTCATTCTAACACTGTATCTTGCCGATCTACCTTCCCACCCCCCTCACCAAATCCTTTGGCTTACCACATAGCTCAACAGTGCATAACACACAACCATCGAGGAAAGCTGTGCACAGCATCTTTAAACAGGCGTAACGCAAACTAGGCAACAAGGGGCCTCAATTGAACGCTGACCTAATGCTATAGCGACAGACTCCTTCACGTCTGACCACACAGCTTACCAGAGCTGGACGCGTCATACGGCGCAGATAAAAAAAAAGAGAGGCGCCTTGGCCAGTCACATCTGCGGGCATGCAGTGAGCGGTGCTGCTAGTAAACCGCTCGACCAGCGAGCGTGGTGCCAGTGCTGTGCTGCCAAACAGATAAGCACAACCTGCAACACGGCTCAACTCTGAAGCTGAACAAGGGATTTGGAACTCCAAAGACACAGAACAGAGAAGGCACATCGTGAGACCACCAGGCTTCTGTGCTGCTAAGTGACCACCTTTTTAAAAGAGTTGCATCTGGTACATATCGGACAAAGACAGCCCTCATTGCCTCTAGTACGAGTACTTTATCCTCTGCTGTTTCTACACAGATGACTTTGCTGGACTGGGTTGAATTGCTTGGCGGTTGCATTGAAAAGTGATCCTGGCAGGTACCCACATTGAGTCCCCTCCAATATTTATCACGCCTTTAGTATTTGGCTGGAATTCCTCGTTTCTTTCATAGCACAGTTGTGTTTTTATTTTCTGAAACAGATGGATGGGATCTTGCAGTCAGAGCGAAGGGGTGGGGTGTTAGTCGCTGCTTCCAGGTCCCATACAGATGCCTTTTTTTTTTTCGCACCGCAGGGACACCGAGATTCCCATTATACAGGAGCGAAAGTATTAATCACAATGTCACTGCACCTATTCACCAGTCTCACAATGGGGGTTTCGAACAATGCATCCCTTCCTACTCTTCCATCACCAGCCCTCAACATGAGGAGCTTGGTGTGAGGGGGAGGGGCTAATATGCCTACCATATGGTAGATGTAAAAAGACCCTCCATATACAATGGGTATGATTGAAGGAGAATGAAAACATAAATGGGGAAGGTGGGGGAGGGGGATTTAGTCAAAATTAAAAGATCCCCATTGCAAAGCACAGTCAATACACACCCCAAGTGCTTCACGTTTCTCTTTTACTTATCTAATTCTCTTTATACGGATACTCCAAAGATATTCATAGGGAGGATGTTTCCGCTGGCTGGGGGGGTCTAGAACGAGGGGTCACAGTCTCAGGATACGGGGTAGGACATTTAGGACTGAGATGAGGAGAAATTTCTTCACTCAGAGGGTGGTGAACCTGTGGAATTCTCTACCACAGAAGGCTGTGGAGGCCCAGTCACTGAATATATTTAAGAAGGAGCTAGATAGATTTCTAGACACAAAAGGCATCAAGGGGTATGGGGAGAGAGCGGGAATATGGTATTGAGCTAGAGGATCAGCCACGAACATATTGAATGGCGGAGCAGGCTCGAAGGGCCGAATGGCCTACTCCTGCTCCTATTTTTCTATGTTTCTATTCCTGCTGGTGATGATTTAATGCCTCGATTTCCTGCTCTTGCGTCCTTCACTAACATGGCTGCGCTCCCGTAAGAAACTAGCAAAGGTTTGACCCCAAGGAGTGAAACAAGAATCACCATCTCACCGCTGACCTTCGACCCCCCCCTCCCCCTTAACTACGCGAGACGTCTCGAAGTGCCCGGCAGTGTCCCTACGGCCTACGCCCCTCCTCGCGTTTGCATTACCTGCCCGTGCGTGTCCCCAGGAGGCTTTCCGGGTTCAAACCTGACGGCCAGTCCAAAGTCGGCTATGCACGCCGACAGGTCGGTCTTCAGTAGCACGTTCTTGCTTTTAAAATCCCTGCAATAATAAAAAAAGGGGGGGAGGGAAGAGGCAGGTTTTAAGGCAATTCTCCACACTCCTCGCAGCTCGCACAGGATGCTGCACTCTGTATCCTAGGAGACGCAGCGTGAAGCAAGAAAACACAACGCCATCACTAACGCAGCCATCTCATGCGCCTGAAATTCAGCTCTTCGGCCAAATGCAGCTGCAAAAAATTATTTTTTCCCCCCCTAGATTCGCGCCGACCACCTCGGCCAAATAGCATAAACCCGGGGAAGAGGTTTTGTGAGACGTACAGGCCATGACGACAGAGGATAGGCATTTACAGATAAACAGCCCCAAGTTGCTTTACAGAGGGTGCGAGAGAATGGAAATGGACACTGCGCCAAAGGACGGGAGATAAGGGAGGGTGAATAAAAACTAGGCTTTTAAGAAGGGTCTTAAAGGATGAGGAGGAGGTGCAGAGGCAGAGGATCTTGCAGAGGGAATGCAAGAAGAGTGGGACCCAGGCCGCTGCCAAGGGTTGAGGTGAAAGGAACGGAGGACATCACAAGAGGCTGGAGTGAGAAATGCTGATGTACAGAGGGACCTGGGTGTCCTTGTACACCAGTCACTGAAAGCAAACATGCAGGTGCAGCAAACAGTTAGGAAGGCAAATGGTATGTTGGCCTTCATTGCAAGAGGATTTGAGTACAGGAGCAAGGATGTCTTACTACAGTTGTACAGGGCCTTGGTGAGACCACACCTGGAGTACTGTGTGCAGTTTTGGTCTCCTTACCTAAGAAAGGATATACTTGCCATAGAGGGGGTGCAGCGAAGGTTCACCAGACTGATTCCTGGGATGGCAGGACTGTCGTATGAGGAGAGATTGGATCGACTAGGCCTGTGTTCACTGGAGTTTAGAAGAATGAGAGGGGGTCTCATTGAAACGTATAAAATTCTGACAGGGCTAGACAGACTGGATGCAGGGAGGATGTTTCCCCTGGCTGGGGGCTCTAGAACCAGGGGTCACAGTCTCAGGATATGGGGTAGGACATTTAGGACTGAGATGAGGAGAAATTTCTTCACTCAGGTGGGTGGTGAACCTGTGGAATTCTCTACCACAGAAGGCTGTGGAGGCCAAGTCACTGAATATATTTAAGAAGGAGATAGATAGATTTCTAGATGCAAAAGGCATCCAGGGGTATGGGGAGAGAGCGGGAATATGGTATGGAGATAGAGGATCAGCCACGATCATATTGAATGGCGGAGCAGGCTCGAAGGGCCGAATGGCCGACTCCTACTCCTATTTTTCTATGTTTCTTTGAGAGGAACAGAGCGGGGGAGGGGGGTGGGAGACGAGGAGCTGGAGAGGTTACAGATTACAAAGGTGGGCTGGGGGCAGGGCTGTGGCGGGATTTAAACACAAGGACAAAAATTAAGTAATTTGAGGCAGTGGTGGTGGGGGCGGTGGGGATACTGGATGTTATTATATGTCAGCAAGGACTTTGGGTGATTGGAACTTGGTGCGAGATGGGATATGGTCAGCAGAGCTACTGATGAGCTGAACATTAGCACATCACCAAAAAAGACATCCTGTGATTGGGGAACTGCTTTGTCAAACGGAACATGTGGTCTGGCAAATGGGGACAGTCGCTCGGGCACTGACAGGAGAACCAGAGGAAAAGAAATAGATGAAATCACCTCATACTTTACGTGGCCGGTTAGTCACAAACCAATATATCTGATGGTCTCTCCAGCAAACCCACCACCATTGAGTGTTACAGCACAGCAGTTGTTTGAAGTGCAGTCTTGATAATTTGTGTTTAAAATTGAAAAAGGTGCCACGATCTTTCAACTCATCTTCCCTCCTCCTCCTCCGTCTCCATTTTGTTATTCATTTGCTTTCCTCTCCAGGTCACTAAATCCACCATTCCGATTGGTACCCAGGAATCTAACAAAGTCACCATACACCTGCCCAGCGGGGGCAGTATATTCCATGCTCCCTTACAACATCTGAGGCTCGGCCTAATCTTGCCCTCCTCCTCTCGCCTGCATTCACAAGGGAAAACGCACGCAACACACCCTCCCTAAACAGAGCCTTCCTAGGCAAAATTACGATATAAAATGAGATATAAATGGCTGAGCATTTCTACTGTCCAAACTGACCATAAGAAGATAAGGAGCAGGAGTAGGCCAATCGGCCCCTCGAGCCTGCTCCGCCATTCAATAAGATCATGGCTGATCCAATCTTGGCCTCAACACCACTTTCCCGCTCTCTCCCCATACCCCTTGACTCCCTTGTAGTTCAAATGTCTGTCAATCTCCGCCTTGAATATATTCACTGACTCCGCCTCCACAGCTCTCTGGGGTAGAGAATTCCAAAGATTCACGACCCTCTGAGAGAAGAAATTCCTCCTCATCTCCGTCTTAAATGGGCGACCCCTTATTCTGAAACTATGCCCCCTAGTTCTAGATACCCCCACCAGGGGAAACATTCTCTCAGCATCCACCCTGTCAATCCTCCTCAGAATCTTATATGTTTCAATATGACCCCAGCCACGAAGATCACCCATTTTTTTGAAAAGGATTCACAAAGTGTTTGGTAATGAGTTGGATGATTACAGCGCTATCCGTGGTCTGAGGGACAGGACAGGGACGCCCGATAGCCAGCCAGAATTCCAGCTAAGAAAGGGTAGAAACCCCCCCCCCACCCCATAGCGTCGACTGCGCAGAGCCAAGCTGCACGAAATAGCAACACCGCTTTAAACAGAACTGCAAGCACCAGTCAATTCTCCTCGACTCCTTGCTGGCAATTAAAAAGATATGTAACAATCCATATTCATGAGGCTTTGAGGTCAAGTTTTGTCTGTGGGAAATTTCAGCTATATGCTTAAACACTTCCCAAAATGAAGTCTAACCTTTCGCTGTGCATCTGTAAATAGTGACAATTACGTTTCAGGCCAGAAGGGCCAGATGGCTTTGCTAACTGCATTGGGTATTACAATCACATCGCCTGCAAGGTATTTAATCACGCCACTGATAAAGAGCATGGTGCAAGGCCTGTATTACATAATTAACAAAGGCAGGCAGAGTTATTCTTGAACAGCAACCTTCCCCCTCCGAATAGATGGGAAGAGCAATGATCTCCAATGTTGACAATCAGTTTTTCATTCTGGCCATGCGCTGGTGTCAGCTGAAAGGCTTGTTGCAGATAATGGGACAGATGGACATTTTGACCCTCTCCGATAAAATGAAGAATTCTAATTAGAATCGACACTGCTCACCTAAGCTGTTTCTTCCCCCACCCCCTCTTCCACAATCCAGCTCTATCTGATCGGGCTAACCGAGATGCTATTTTAAATTCTATTACCCCGACTGTTGGTCTGTGTAAATGGAAGGAGAAAAAAGAATCACAGAACAAGCTTGCTCTGACACGGAAGCCCCCAGAACATAGATAACAGCACCTCGGTGACAGACTCGCTGTACCTTTCCTGAGCCCAGGGAAATGGGAAATAAGCCGCCACGTTTTAAATGCAGTTAGCTGCTAACAATTTCACTTTTCTTTACCATCAAGACAGACTCTTGCAGTAACAAATGGACGGTGGCGGCTACAAAGTGCAGTACTCAGGACTCGTATGATAACAGCAACAGACCCCCGCCCCCTGCGAAAGAGTCACGTTATTCCAGTCTGGAAAGGGTCACAAACTTGAGGTTCGACTGTAGCTCCGTTTTTCTTATTCCAGGTAATAGCATGTCTGACCAAGGTTCCAGTCACCTGCCCCAACATCTCCTCCTTCACAAAATCTCGACTTGACACACCCAGTGCAGTACCGAGGGAGCGCTGCACTGTCGGAGCTGCCGTCTTTCAGATGAGAATTTAAACCGAGGCCCCGCCTGCCCTTTCATGGAGTAAAAGATCCCACGGCGCTATTTCGGAGAAGAGCAGGGGAGTTCTCCCCCGGTGTCCTGGTCAATATTTATCCCTCAACCAATATCACTAAAACAGATGACTTGGTCATTATCACATTGCTGTTTGTGGGAGCTTGCTGTGTGAAAATTGGCTGCCGCGTTTCCCACATTGCAGCCGTGACCACACTCCAAAAAAGAACTTCATTGGCTGTAAAGCGCTTTGAGACGTCCTGAGGTTGTGAAAGCAAAATAAGACAGACTTGCATTTATATAGCGCCGTTCACGACCACCGGACGTCTCAAAGCGCTTTACAGCCAATGAAGTACTTTTTTGGAGTGTAGTCACTGTTGTGATGTAGGAAACATGGCAGCCAATTTTCGCACAGCAAGCTCCCACAAACAGCAATGTGATAATGACCAGATAATCTGTTTTAGTGATGTGGATTGAGGGATAAATATTGGCCAGGACACCGGGGATACCTCCCCTGCTCTTCTTCGAAATAGTGGCCGTGGGATCTTTTACGTCCACCTGAGAGGGCAGATGGGGCCTCGGTTTAACGTCTCATCCGAAAGACGGCACCTCCGACAGTGCAGCGCTCCCTCAGCACCGCACTGGAGTGTCAGCTTTTTGTGCCATATAAGTGTTCTTTCTTTCTTTGGACTGTGTCAATTTTTATTTGATTATGATCCTGTCTCGATCACAGCTCAACCACTTCTCTCTTTCTAGAAATGCATTCAGTTGCCTTCTTGAATACATAATTGTAAGTTCATTCTTTGAATCCATTTACACTGCCTCCCCAAGTAACGCACTCTACGAGACGACTACCCTAGACTTCACGTCCCTTCTTAATCCCAATCTGCTCATTTGAAATTTAAAACAAAAGACATACATACAATCCAGTGAACCCTCACTGTAAACAACTTGCCTGGGTCAACTTTTGTCAATTCCCTTCATAATCTTACTTTAGAACATTAATCGTGGGATAATTCAGCAGAGCACACTTCACCTTTAGCTGGCCGCTCTGAATTGATGCACACATAAATCGGATGCTTTTAGGAGGGTTTTGCAATCGGACTCTTTGTACTTTTGTGAAAAACGCAATTATGGATTATCTCTAAGTGCCTTTGCACTTTGTGCCATTTTCCTTCAAGAGCAGAAACATAAATATTAACAGCTTAGGGATCGCTACGGCACACGCGTTTCAACAAGAGATCACTTAACCACCTAACCCCACTCGCTCGTAGTCGGGTCTCCAGTGTCGCCACTGTGCAATTAAGAGAGGGAGGAACTGGACTGTAATCTAATTGATGTCACCGGGGGTGTCGAGGAGAAATATCAGGGGTCGAGAGTTTTATCGTCCAAATTACTCTCAAAAGGCACACACACAAATAATAATTACTAGATTGATCAGCAGCACATATGGTGCCTGAGCGAGGAACTTAAACTGCAGAGAAACATGAAGCTACTCCCCCTCTCATGCAAAAAAAAAATTGTGCTTTAATCAATAACCAATGGCAATGTACAGAATTTTCCTCATTCTGCTTTTTTCTTTGCTGGAGGATTCTATTTTTCATCATTGTGGAGTAGATTGATCCCTGGGCTGAGAGGGTTGTCCTATGAGCAGAGATTGAGTAGATTGGGCCTGTACTCTCTGGAGTTTAGAAGAATGAGCGGTGATCTCGTTGAAACACAAGATTCTGAGGGGGATTGACAGGCTAGATGCTGAGAGGTTGTTTCTCCTGGTTGGAGAGTCCAGAACTAGGGGCCGTAGTCTCAGGATAAGGGTCATAGGGGTAGAAATTAGGTCGCGCCCCATTTGGGGCGCAAATATCGTCCGCGCGCAAATATTAGCGCCTGGCGCTAATTATCGGCACTGACAGGAAACTTCACTTTTACCGCCCCGGGAGGTGAGTGGAGCGCTAAATTAGGCGCTGCACACCTCTCTTAAGGCGCAAAGGCCTAGGAGTGAGGCGCTACCTCAGCGC
This sequence comes from Squalus acanthias, assembly GCA_030390025.1. Taxonomy (NCBI): domain Eukaryota; kingdom Metazoa; phylum Chordata; class Chondrichthyes; order Squaliformes; family Squalidae; genus Squalus; species Squalus acanthias. Next base: position 167,049,536 of record CM059428.1, on the reverse strand, counting down.
ACGAGCGCAGCGCAGCTGCTGCCAGTTAGCGAGGGAACACAGACACACTGGCGCCGGACACTTCTTAAAGCGGGGGGGGCCACTTGCTCCCCAGCCACACCCTGCTCATTGCAGCCTTGAATCTCAGCCTGGAGAGACCTGTAATCCATTTTGCTGCCAAGCATGGAGAGGGTGAGAGAACGCGCTCATCGCTTCACCGAGCGGGCCTTGGATGCTCTGGTTGACGCAGTGGAGCGCAGACGATGCATGCTGTTCCCGGAGAGTGGCAGGAGGCCTTTGCCACGCGAGTTCAGAAGAGTGTGGAGGGAGGTGGCTCAGAGCGTCTCCTCCAGGAGCATGGTGCCCAGGACCCATGTCCAGTGCCGCAAAAAGTTCAACGACCTCACTCGGGTCGTCAGGGTGAGTGGCTTTTTCTCAATACCTCTCCATCCCTCCATCTCAACCTCACTCTATGGCCAGAGGGTCCTAAAACCCCAATGCACAACACTCATGCAACACCTATGGCCCTTTCATCAAACACACACACACATTCCACACTTTGCATACAGTAAGGGCTATTCACCTATGGGAGGCACATCAGGCAAGACCATGGCTGCATATTGTAAGGGCTATTCACCTATGGGAGGCACATCAGGCAAGACCATGGCTGCATATTGTAAGGGCTATTCACCTATGGGAGGCACATCAGGCAAGACCATGGCTGTATATTGACTCAGATGCTGTCCTTTTTCTTGCAGGCTAAGCTGGCTCATAATCGGAGACAGCAGCAACGGACGGGTGGAGGGCGGCTTCAGCTGCAACCCCTCAGCGATCTGGAGGAGCGCGTCCACAGGATTGTGGCAAGCCGGGTGATCGGTCCCGTCGCCACTGGAGACGCCGACCCCGTTGTGGACAGCAATGGTAAGGTCATCACCTTTTTGTCCTCTGTCCTTCCACTTGTCCCTCACAATACCAGCCTTTGACACTTTCAATCCAACTTGCTAACTCGCTGCACTTATTCCTCCCTTACTGCCACCCTGTCCTCACGCTAAAGCCACTCTTGTACCTCCCTGCTTTCAGATGGTGATTCACCAGCTGAGGAGATGGTCCCTGAAGCTGCCACTGGGAGTGATGCTGCAGCTGAGGAGGAAGAGGAAGCCGGAGCATCAGTGCCACCCTCTCCCGAGGAAGCCCATGGCCACACTGGGAACACGCCTTCCCCGGAGGGGAGCAGGGGGGAAGGGGCTGATGATGGTGAAGTTCCAGGACCCAGCGGGCTGCAGCAACGCCATTGGGGGGGGAGGGAAGAACGGGGGAGCAGGGGGGAAGGGGCTGATGATGGTGAAGTTCCAGGACCCAGCGGGCTGCAGCCACGCCATGGGGGGGGGGGGGGGGAGGGAAGAACGGGAGCCTTCTCCCCAGAGGGAGAGTATGCCAGACACTCCTAATGCAATGGACGCAGAGGAGGAGCGGCTGATTGCAGAAATGAACAGCCAGGCGGTGGGCATGCACACTGAGCTCATGGGTGCAGTGGGAAGGGTGCCCGAATGCATTGAGGCACTGGCAAGGAGTGTGGAGCACTTCGCTGTAGCACAGGCGGATGCCACACTAAAGCTTACTGCTGCAATTCAGTCACTGGCTGCCAGGAATCCATCTGAGACTGCTCTCATGCAGACTCAGATTGAGGCCACGCGAGCACTGACTGCTGCCATCCTCGATGGTTCGTGCACATGTCCCCGGGGCTGTCACCGCGCCGCAGCAGGCCAGCAATCTGTTCTCCGGCAAATTGCTCCGGATGCTGAAGTGCTGCCCCGTGGGAGTGCCAGTGTGTCGGGCGAGCAGGGAGTTGCTGTCCTCTCTCACGATGACAGCATTCCTGCTGCCAACACTGTCACTTCTCCACTGCACTTGCCACCGCCTGTAGGACAGACTGCTGCCGCCCATGCAGAGTTGGTGCAGTCTGCAGCCGGGCCCTCCAGGCCCAGAAGTGGTCGAGGCCGTCCTTCAGGGGCATCTGCAGTGTCAGGGTCTGACAAGCAGCAGCCTTCCACCAGCCTTGCTGCAGCCACTGAGGTCCCATTACGGAGGAGCAGTAGGGTTAGAAGGGGGGAAGTGCGCAAGGGAAGGAGATCACCCTCGAAGGGCAAAAAGTAGGAGGTGTGCCAAAATGCTGGTCATTTTTTTATTAAAGGCCGAGGTTCATGGCCCAACTTTTGTTTAGTGTTTTGGACATTATCTCCAGGTTGTGAGAACCAGTTATGTTATTGACTGTTTTTTTGTGTTTATTTCTATGAGTTTGTCATGAGGAATTGACACACACAGAGTTTGTACAATAAATAAGTTTCTGTATTCAAAATATACATGGCTGGTGGTTGGAATTATTGGTGCCTTGGCCGGCTTAGGGGTTGCGTGCTGGGTTGATTCGTGTTTGTAGCACTGGCAGGGGCCCTAGAAGCGGCTTGCTATTAGTCGTTGACGGACGGCCCTTGCAGTTTGACCATTGTGGGCCGCCCTCCTGCCTTGGTGCTGCTGCTGATCATCGTCCTCGGCCTGTTCCTCCTCTTCCTCCTCCTCCTCTTGTGGTGCTGCAAGGCCTGGTGGCATTGGCTGCGTCCTGAGGATTGCCATGTTGTGCAACATGCAGCACACCACTACGAATTTGGAAACTTGCTCAGGCGAGTACTGCAGGGCTCCTCCGGAATGGTCCAGACAGCGGAATCGTTGTTTGAGCACGCCGATTGTGCGCTCAATAATGTTCCTGGTTGCTTGTTGGCTTTCCTGGTACCGCAGCTCAGCAGGGGTGTTTGGCGCACGGAGCGGTGTCATCAGCCAGGTGCTCAATGCGTACCCCTTGTCCCCCAGAAACCAACCAACTGGCTGATGCGGTGCCTCGAAAATTTCTGCCACAGTACTCTGGCGCAGGATGAAAGCATCGTGGCAGCTGCCCGGATAGTGGGCATTGACAGCGAGAATCACCTGTCTGTGGTCACAGACCAACTGCACATTCAAGGAATGGAACCCCTTTCTGTTCCGGAACTCCTCTGCATTCTCTCGCGGAGCACGCAAAGCCACATGCGTGCAGTCAATGGCGCCCTGCACCATGGGGAAGCCCGCTACCCTCGCAAAGCCCATAGCACGGTCATGCTGCTTGTCTGGGGTCATAGGGAAGGAGATGAAGTCTCGTCTCCTTGTGAAGAGGGCATTGGTGACCTGCCGGATGCAGCGATGCACCGCAAACTGGGAGATATTGGCGAGGTCCCCAACAGCAGCTTGGAATGAGCCAGTGGCGTAGAAGTTCAAAGCCACTGTGACCTTCACTGCCACCGACAGAGACGTCCTGGACCTCAGCTGAGGCTGCAGATCTGGCTGCAGCAGGTGGCAGAGCTCAGTGACCACCTCCTTGCTGAATCGCAGCCTTCGCAAACACAGCTCCTCGGACATGTGGATGTAGGAGAGCTGTTCACGATATACCCTGGGAGGGTAAGCTCTCCTGTACATGCGCCTGATGGCCCTCCTCCGTCTGGCCATCATTGCCACTCTCTGTCTGCGTCTCACTATCCTCCGATTGAGCTGGAGCAGGACGACGCCCCCAATCATTGCAGCCCCCATATTCTCTTTGCCAGAAAAGTAATGAGGTACAGCAACGAAAGTAGCAGCAAAGTTAGGATGAACTAGGCAAAACTACCTCACAAAGCGTTGAGTCAATGTAGAAGTCTCTCTCTCTCTCTCTCCGAATCTCTCTCTCTCTCCGAATCTCTCTCTCTCTCTCTCAGAACGAGTGGTGCATAAATGTCAACCACAGAAAAAGACAGGAAGAGGCCCCCTTTAAATAGCGCCCCCCCCAGCCCCACACCGATTGATAACGTTCCAGTCTTCCGGTCGTTGGAAGCGCCAGGCGGTAAGGCAGGGGGCGCCACTCAATTTCCGCTCTGGGGCGCCCCAAGGGCGTTGCACCACGGAATGACGTCACAATCTGCGCGCGCAGGTGGTCGCAGCGGTAAGTTTTAGCGCCGCCGCACAATCTCAAGTTAAGTTCTCGAGCGGCGCAAACAGCGCTGCGCCCGGGCGTTAGCGCCTTAACGCCCCATTAGCGCCCATTTAAGGCGCTAACGGGAGGCGCAACCAACTGAATTTTTACCCCATAGAGTCATAACGGCACAGAAGGAGGCCATTCGGCCCATCAAGTCCGTGCCGGCTCTCTGTAGAGCAATCCAGTCAGTCCCATTCCCCCGCTCTATCCCCGTAGCCCTGCAAGTTTACTTCCCTCAAGTGCCTATCTAGTCTCCCCTTGAAAACATTGAGTGTCTCCGCTTCCATCGGCAGCGAGTTCCAGGTCATCACCACTCGCTGTGTAAAAAAGTTTTTCCTCACGTACCCCCTGTATCTCTTGCCCAAAACCTTAAATCTGTGCCCCCTAGTCCTTGTACCATGAACTAGTGGGAACAGCCTTTCACCGTCTAGCCTATCCAAACCCGTCATAATCTTGTACACCTCTATCAAATCACCCCTCAACCTCCTTTGCTCTAATGAAAACAAATCCAGCTTCTCCATCCTGTCCTTGTAGCTAAGATCTCCCATCCCCGGGTCGGCCATTTACTACTGAGATGAGGAGGATTTTTTTCACTCAGAGGTTTGTGAATCTTTTTTGAATTCTCTACCCCAGAGGGCTGTGGATGCTGAATCATTGAGTATACTCAAGGCTGAGATAGATAGATTTTTGTACTCTAGGGGAATCAAGGGATATGGGGATCGGGCGGGAAAGCGGATTGAGTTCGAAGATCAGCCATGATCTTATTGAATGGCGGAGGAGCAGGCTCGATGGGCCGTACGGCCTACTCCTAATTTCACTTTTAGCGCTCTGTTACTCGAGCTGCATCGGAACTTTGCAAAGTGTTGCCGGCAGCTGGAAATATCCTTTTACCCTTATCTAGGCTGGCACACTGTACTGCACTCACTGAGGCAACCCCCTAACGGAGGAGGGAAAGACTGTTAGGGTAAGGCTATGGTGTTTAGTAATCAGAGAGGTATGAAAGAAAAAAAAATACAACATCTCAAATAATGATGGAAAACATTGGAGGCTGCTCCGCATTGTCGGGGGTGGGGGCGGGGGTGGTGGGGGGGTGGAGAAGGAAGGACAGAGGATAACATTTCTTGTAGGGACCCTTCCTCTCAACCGTTCTGAGGAGGAGTCTCCACCACCGCCCCCGCCCCCCAAAAACATGACCCCACTGTTTCTCTTCTCGGATGTTGACTGACGCCCGCTGTGTATTTGCAGCACTCCCTGTTTTTATTTTTGGTAATCCCAGTTCAGCACTTGTTACAAACATACAAAATTGACAGGCAGGAAAAGACCAACTGATCCATCAAGCCTGTCCTATACCTCAAGATGGCCGGCGCACCATGACTAGACACTTCTTCCCTCCCTCCCTCCCCCCCACCACCACACCCCCCAGCGCCATAAAACCTCCTGGGAGAGGCAAACAAAACCAAACCCCCCCAGAAAACTCCCAGAGCAAAATAAGGGAAAAAAATACTCTGGAAATTCCTCGCTGACCCCCCCCCCCAGGCAATCGAAAAACTTTAATCTTTTTGTTTAAAGCTATAAAATGCCAGAAACGTAGATCAGGTCGATTTGAATGAGAAAGAAAGGCCAGAACAGTGCTGATGAAGGGTTGCACCTGAAATGGTGTTTTAATTTTCTCCGATGGTGATGAGACTCGTTGGGCATTTCTAGCAATATTTGGGTCCCCCCCCCCCCGCCCCCGAATTTCCAGCTCCAATATTCTACATATATATTATATATGTATTTTTTTTTTAAACTACAATTTGCGGAAATCCTAGGAGGGTTCCGCCAGAGAGACAGCACAACATTCCGGCTCAAAATGGTGAACACAGCACAAAAGAAAAGAGCCTTTTTAATGCTCACAGGATGTCACAAAGCGCTTTTAAAAAAAAACGTAGTCACTGTTGTAATGTAGGAAACACGGCAGCCAAATTGCTCACAGCAAGCTCCCACACGAACAGCAACATAATAATGACCAGATTATTAGCGATGTTGATTGAGGGATTAATATTGGCCAGGACACCGGGGAGAAACCCACCCCCCTGGCTCTTCTTCAAATAGGATGTTTTACGCACCGGGTAGACGGGGCTTCAAGTTTAACACCACAGCCGAAAAACGGCACCTACGACAGTGCAGCACTCCCTCATGCACTGCACTGGAGTGTAAGCCTAGATTATGCGCTCAAGTCCCTGAAGTGGGATTTGAACAGTTAACCTTCTGACTCAGAAGTAACAGGGCTACCCACTGAGCCACGGATGTACCTCGGAAACTTTTTGGAGGTAGCTCGGTAGGTCTTGAGCAGACCTCTCAGTAGCGAGAACATGGCAACAACAACAACTTGTATTTATATAGCGCCGTTAATGTAGTAAAACGTCCCAAGGCGCTTCACAGGAGTATTAAAAGACAAATAAATTTGTCACTGAGCCACATAAGGTTAAATTAGGGCAGGTGACCAAAAGCTTGGTCATTAAGGAGCGTCTTAAAGGAGGAAAGAGAGGTAGCGAGGTGGAGAGGTTTAGGCAGGGAATTCCAGAGCTTGGGGCCTAGGCAACAGAAGGCACGGCCACCAAAGGTGGAGCGATTATAATCAGGGATCCTCAAGAGGGCAGAATTAGAGGAGCGCAGATATCTCGGGGGTCGGGGGGGGGTTGAAGGAGATTACAGAGATAGGGAGGGGCGAGACCATGGAGGGATTTGAAAACAAGATGAGAATTTTGAAATCGAGGCGTTGCTTAACCGGGAGCCAGTGTAGGTCAGCGAGCACAGGGGGTGATGGGTGAACGGGACTTGGTGCGAGTTAGGAGACGAGCAGCCGTGTCACGGCAGCACATCTGGTGATACATGGCATAAATAAAGTGCGGGAAGGCTTCCCTCCCCTTGGTGCAGCCAAAGGGCATGTTGTGGTTTTGGGGGGAAAGAGTCATTTGAACACAGATGTAACTTAGCAACATGGTGCTGGTGACTGGGAGCTGCAATTACACTAAAACTCCTCTAGGAGGCACCATTTCACTGTCCAAAAAAAAATACTCCATTTTCTCTGCTGCCCCACACAATCAGCAAAGCCACTTTGCTTGCAGTTTTCGTGGGAAAATGGACAAAATTACTGAATGCAATCCCTCAAAAACGCCAGCCGGAATTACTTCCTATGCAACAATAACAAAATTTTAAGACTTAAGTCAGTTGCCATTTACCGGTGACCCCAATTATAAAAGGACGGGAATCCTGGAATGCAATCCCAAAACAATGGTTAAAAATCCACGGAATTATATCCCATGTACCAGCTACCCCAGTTACATAAAAGGACAGGAATCCTCAAATTCAACCCCCAATCCACAGGCAAAAATCCACGGAATTATATCCCATGTCACAAACACAGAATTGAAGTCGTCATTCAGTCATCGTGTGCCAGCGGCCCTGATAATCAGTCAGTGCCAAAAGAAATCTTCCCAAATCCAAGATCTAGTTATTGGGGAAAAATAAAAGCCATTTTAGGAAAAGAGGGGGGGGGGGGGGGGGGGGGAAGAACAGAAGCCGACACGGTCTGCTCCTCGTAATTCAAAATACCGGATAGTTCAAACTTGTTCTTTTTAGTTGCACTGTAGCCATTTTAATTACGTTAGTTTTGACCCCTGAGATGAGCTTCCGACCACATATCCGCACCATAACTAAGACCGCCTATTTCCACCTCCGTAACATCGCCCGACTCCGCCCCTGCCTCAGCTCATCCGCTGCTGAAACCCTCATCCATGCCTTTTTTTACCTCTAGACTTGACTATTCCAACACACTCCTGGCCGGCCTCCCACATTCCACCCTACGTAAACTTGAGATCACCCAAATCCCGTGTCCTAACTCGCACCAAGTCCCGTTCGCCCATCGCCCCTGTGCTCTGACCTACATTGGCTCCCGGTTAAGCAACGCCTCAATTTTAAAATTCTCATCCTGGTTTTCAAATCCCTCCATGGCCTCGCTCCTCCATATCTCTGTAATCTCCTCCAGTCCTACAACCCTCTGAGGTATCTGCGCTCCTCTAATTCTGCCCTCTTGAGCATCCCTGATTATAATTGCTCCACCACTGGTGGCCGTGCCTTCTGTTGCCTAGGCCCTAAGCTCTGGAATTCCCTGCCTAAACCTCTCTGCCTCTCTTTCCTCCTTTAAGATGCTCCTTAAAACCTACCTCTTTGACCAAAGCTTTTGGTCACCTGTCCTAATATCTCATGAGGCTCAATGTCAAATTTTGTCGTATAACACTCCTGTGAAGCGCCTTGGGACATTTTACTACGTTAAAGGCGCTCTATCAATACAAGTTGTTGTTAATTCGATAAGGCAACTTTTTTTTTCATGCAAACCTTGTTGGAATTATCAGTAGTAGACTGTGGCAGGTTAATATTGGATAACACTCTCAATTTAGGACAGGATACTTGATATTTTAATCTGTTGCCAATCTCCTGCTGAGCTGCCACATGAAAGAAACGTTTGCAGAAAATAGACTGATACTGTCCAAAAAAAAACCCTGTGTAATTTGAAACCTCGGAATGCAGATCTGCCTCCTCCAGTTCACATGTTTGCAGGCACTACTTGCAAAGCTCTTTAGATTTCCTTCATTTAATGTTTCCATGCACCTGATCCTCACAGCAGGACTTTGCCCAAGGATCAGAACTGTTGCAAAGAATTGAAATTAATGTTATCATTTGAGGAAAACGTATATTAAAAAAAAATTAATTAAAAAAGGATAATCTTCACTCTTCATTAAGTGTCTTACCATTAAGAGTGTGGAACTCGCTGCCACATGGACTGGTTGAGGCGAATAACACCGATGCATTTAAGGGCAAGCTACAGAAGTACATGAGGGAGAAAGGAATAGAAGGATATGTTGACGGGGTGAGATGAAGTAGGGTGGGAGGAGGCTCGTGTGGGGCATAAACACCGGCACAGACCTGTTGGGCCGAATGGCCTGTTTCTGTGCTGCAAATACTATAGCATGTAATATATCTAATAAGCTAGGTTTTAAGCAAGCCCAGCGTCCTCTAGGGTAATAGAAATCTGGAACTCTATCACCCAAATGGCTATGGATGGTGGGGAACAATTGGAGCTTTCAAGACTGAGATCGATAAGATTTTTGTTAGGTAAAGATATCAAGGGATATGGAGCACAAAAGCGGGAAAATGGAGTTAAGATACAGATCAACCATGATCTAATTGAATGACGGAACAGGCTCAAGGGATTAAATGACTCCTCCTGTTCCTATGTTGCCATGACGTTTAATGAATCAAGTTGGGAGGCTGCAACACCAATTGTCTCCTCTCTGCGCCCCAGTTACCCTCAGGTATTTCACCCAAGGGGCCACTGTGTGTGTCTAAGCCTTGAAAGGGAACACCGTCAGGCCGGTTCACCTGTGGCGCAGTCAGCACAGACAGACCACGTTCTGTCCTCACCTGACACCCACATACCAGGCACTGCCGACAGGGGTCCTGATGGGCACCGTGGCCGATGTTCCCCTCCTTATCCCTGGGCACTGAGGCCTATTGTGGTGCCCCCCCCCCTATCACCGCTCTGGATGAGGAGCTAACTTGGGGGGGGGAAATAAACGTCCTACTCTGCATGGCTCAGCTACTCACCGGATAAACACACAGAGCCAATTCGTGGACCCCTCCCTCACTGGATCCCTAAAATGACAGCGCGTCCCTCACTCCGTACCTGTGGGCGATTGCAGGCTTCGGTCCTTCTCCTTTGCATCGGGGAACGTCTTCGTGAAGGAAGGCCAACCCACAAGACATTGTCTCGGCAATGTGACCGAGGTCACTCCAGCTGATCACGTTCCCCTTCAGGTAGTCAGACAACGAGCCCTGGGTTTAAAAAGACAAAAATCAGTGGATTAGGCGGTGCTCATCACTCAGTATTGACAGCAGTATTTACCAAAACAATCTTGAAGGTTTAGCCATTGTTTATTTATCTCCCCCCTACCTAAGTTTGGGAAAACAAAAATCGCCCGGTGTTCCTGTTCCTGATGACTCCTGCTGCCAGTACCCAAGAGCAGACATCAGGCGAGGGCAGAGCCAGTCTCATAAGAACATAAGAAATAGGACCAGGTGTAGGTCATTTGGCCCTTCGAGCCTGCTCCGCCATTCAATAAGATCATGGCTGAAATTCAATCCCAATTCCACTTTCCCGCCCGATCCCCGTTTCCCTCGACTCCCCTCGAGTCCAAAAATCTATCTATCGCAGCCTTGAATATACTCAACGACTCAGCATCCACAGCCCTCTGGGGCAGAGAATTCCAAAGATTCACAACCCTGAGTATAAGAAATTCCTCCTCATCTCAGTCTTAAATGGCCGACTCCTTAACCTGAGACTATGCCCCCTAGTTCTAGACTCTCCAGCCCAGGGAAACATCCTCTCAGCATCTACCCTGTCAATCCCCTTCAGAATCTTATGTGTTTCAATGAGATCACCTCTCATTCTTCTAAACTCCAGAGAATATAGGCCCAATCTCTCCTCATAGGACAACCCTCTCATCCCAGGGATCAATCTAGTGAACCTTCGTTGCACCGCCTCTAAGGCAAGTATATCCTTTCTCAGATAAGGAGACAAAAACTGTACACAGTACTCCAGGTGTGGGCTCACCAAAGCCCTGTACAATTGTAGCAAGACTTCCTTACTCTTGTACTCCAACCCCCTTACAATAAAGATCTCTTTCTTGAATTTTTAAAATTCTCATCCTCGTTTTCAAATCCCTCCATGGCCTCGCCCCCTTCCCTATCTCTGTGACCTCCTCCAGCCCTACAACCCTCCGAGATCTCGGCGCTCCTCCAATTCTGGCCTCTTGAGCATCCCTGATTTTAATCGCCCCACCATTGGCGGCCGTGCCTTCAGCTGCCTCAGCCCTAAGCGCTGGAATTCCCTCCCTAAACCTCACCGCCTCGCTACTCCTTTAAGACACTCCTTAAAACCAAGCACTCTTTGACCAAGCTTTTGGTCACCTGTCCTAATATCTCGTTATGTGGCTCGGTGTCAAATTCGGTTGGATAATCGCTCCTGAGAAGCGCCGTGGGACGTTTTACTATGTTAAAGGTGCTATATAAATGCCAGTTGTTGTGATGGCCCACCGTGCGTGAACACCCTGCCACAATGCTCTCCGGCAGGGCTCACGAACATGAATAATAACCACTCGGATGAGTTACTGGGAGGGAGGAGGGGAGTGAATTGGAATTGAGCCCAGCAGCGCTTTTAGGACAGGACAGGAGAAAATTTGGCAAGTTTACAAAAGATGCGAGGGAGTGCAGAGTGAACCCACTAAAAACTGAGCCATTCGAAAAGATATGCGGCAGTACACACGGTCTCCTGCCCTAACGTCAGCGCAAGATCGGCAGAAGCCGTTTCTCTGCGGTTTATGCCATTTCTCTGTGGATTTTTTTACCGAGAGTTTGGGGCATCCTGCCATGGACATTTCCACCCCATTCTGTCAATATCCAAAAATTACTTTTCTGAAATGCATGGGGGGGGGGGGGGGGGGGGAGGGGGGGGAAAGAAAGAGACAATATAGATCAATGAAGTGACCCTCACTGAACGTGCAACTGGTTAGACGCTGTTGAAGGATTCACACACTCACAGGCGCTGTGACAGGTTTCAAGGTAGTTGGCCATTTGTTAGTCATTTGCAAACTGCAATCGGAGGATATGAAGCCCCAGCCACCCGGTCACCCCTGTGTGTGGTCTGGTTCACAGACACTTTCCCACTTCATTATGAAGGTATTTGGAGGAGTCCAAGGCAGAGGTCTCCGTGTGGGCCTCCACGGCACAACACAATCAATCAGAGGGCTTGTGGAATTTTAGAAATGACACTTATTACGGCCGCGGACTCGGTCTCACATCTGGGAAGCATTTGTGATCAGTGCAGAGGGCTGTACCAACGACACACATAATAGTGAGAATAACACCACACATTACAACCATGCTTATGTACCGGGCCCCAGTCTTAAATTTGCCTTTTTGTTTGAAAAAAAAGTCATTCTGTGGGCATCACTGGCAAGGCTGTCATTTAATGCTCATCCCTGGTTGCCCTGATTAGATGATGTTGGGCCTCCTTCTTGAACCGTTGCAGACCATTGTGGCGATTCTGGTTATTCTTTGTAGCGGCCACTTCAGGGGGCAGTTAAGGGTCACACTGGAGTCACACATATCGGCCAGACCGGGTAAGGGCGGCAGATTTCCTTCCCTAAAGGACATTCGCCAACCAGTTGGGTTTTTAACCACAATCCGACAGCTTCACAGTCACTTTTACCAATACCAGATAATTTATTTTTTTTAAATACTGAATTCTAATTCTCGAACCGCCATGATTTCAACTCTCATTCTTTGCATTATTAATCCAGTAGAAGAAAGTTTTGCATTTATATGGCGCCTTTCAGATACCCCAAAGTGGAAACTTTAAGTGCAGGCACTGTAGTAATGTAGAGATGCTGAGAGGTTGTTTCCCCTGGCTGGAGTGTCTAGAACCAGGGGTCACAGTCTCAGGATAAGGGGTTGGCCATTTAAGACCGAGATGAGGAGGAATTTCTTCACTCAGAGGGTTGTGAATCTTTGGAATCCTCTACCCCAGAGGGCTGTGAATGCTGAGTCTTTGAGTATATTCAAGGCTGAGATCGATAGATTTTTGGACTCTAGGGGAATCGAGGGATATGGAGATCGGGCGGGAAAGTGGAATTGAGGTCGATGATCAGCCATGATCTTATTGAATGGCGGAGCAGGCTCGAGGGGCCGTATGGCCTACTCCTGCTCTTATTTCTTAGGTTCTTATGAATGTAGGAAACGCGGCAGCCAATTTGCGCACAGCAAGAGCCCACAACAGTAATGCAATAACGGTCCAGATCATCTGTTTTAGGTGATGCTAGTTGAGGTATAAATATTGGCCAGGACACCACTACACGACCGTGCCCGGCTTATATGACAACATGGAGATCCTCGTCTATTTCAGGAGGACATTAATATGTTCAAACTTAATATATACAGTCATGGTGCTATAAATCAGCATATTTACTGTAAAATGGTCATTGGCTGCTTTGAATGTTACTACATGTCGAAAACATGCCTGTGTCAGTATTGTGTCAATTCCCCTCACGGCAGGGCAGGTCTCCTTCCCCAAAGTGACATCCATGAACCAGTTTGATTTTTATCGACAATCCATGGTCACTTTTACTGATAACAGCTTTTTATTTCCACATTTTTTTTTTTGAACTGAACAAAAAAGCTGGTATCAGTAAAAATGACCATCAGATTGTCGTTAAAAACTTTGTTCGCTAATATCCTTTGGGGGGAAGGAGACGTGTCGTCCTTACCGGGACTGGGCCTATACGTGACTCCAGTCCCACACCAATATGGTTGACGCTTAACTGCTCTCTGAAGTGGCCGAGCAAACCAGTCAGTAGGGCAACTAAGGGATGGGCAATAAATGCTGGCCTTGCCTGCGGCGTCCACATAAGAGATTTTTTTTTTTTAAAGATATAGTGGGGGGGGGGGGGGGGGGGGGAGAAATTCAGTTGCTTTGCGCCTCCAGTTAGGTCGCAAAGCAACTAGCGCCCAGGCGCGGCGAAGTTTGCGCCACTCGTGAAATTGACCAGACATTTTGCGGCGGCGCTAAACACTACCGCCACAATCTCCTGCGCCCGCAGATCGTGACGTCAGTCGAGCATGCAACGCCCCGGACCGGATACTGAGTGGCGCCCCCTGCCTTACCGCCTGCCGCTAGCAACGACAGGTTGAGGGGAACATTTTGCCGTCGGGAAGGGACTGGGGGAGCACTATTTAAAGGCAACCGCTTCCTGCCTTTTTTTGTCAGCGACATTTTTGCACCACGCATTCTGAGAGAGAGAGAGAAAGAGAGACTTCTGGAGAGATTCAAAGCTGTGTGAAGGAGTTTTGGGTACTGAGCAGCACTTTGCAGAATCATTTTGATTTGGACCTTCCTTGCATCGATTTAGAAGAGACTGTGGGGGCTGCACTCTGAGATCTTTCCCTGGGCCTCTCCATTGTTCTTTCCAGCAGATTTGATGTACAGGTCTCTCCAGGCCGAGATTCAAGGCTGCAATGAGCAGGGTGTGGATGGAGAGCAAGATCTTTAAGAACTGGCCGGCGCCAGTGTGTCTGTGTTCCATTGCTGACTGACATCACGAGCTTCGCCAGCGCTCTGAGGTAGCGCCTCGCTCCTCGGCGTTAGCGCCTTAAGAGAGGTGTGTAGTGCCTGATTTAGCGCTCCAATCACCTCCAGGGGCGATAGAAGCCAAGTTTGCAGTCGGAGATCATCATTTGCGCCAGGCGCCAAACTTTGCGCCCGGCCGATAATTGCGCCCCAAACGGGGCGATACTGAATTTCTCCCCCATAGCCTTTTCTCTTCCTGACTTGGTGCTAATGAGCATTTTCAGGCAGCTCTAGTCAATAACAAGTTGTATTTATATAGTGCCACCTTTAACGTAGCAAAACATCACAGGAGCGTTATCAAACAAAATCTGACTCTGAGCCACATAAGGAGATATTAGGGCAGGTGACTTGGTCAGAGGTAGGCTTTAAGGAGCGTCTTAAAGGAGGAGAGAGTGAGGTAGAGAGATGACGAGGTTTAGGGAGAGAATTCCAGAGCTGAAGGCACGGTTGCCAATGGTGGAGCGATTAAAATCAGAGATGCACAAGAGGCCACAACTGGAGGAACGCAGCGATCTGGCAGGATTGTAGAGCTGGAGGAGGTTTGAAAACAGAGATGAGAATTTTTTTTAAATCCGAGGATTGTGGGGGTCTGGAACTCACTGCCTGAAAGGGTGGTAGAGGCAGGAACCCGAACCACATTTAAAAAGTACTTGGACGTGCACTTGGGATGCTGTAACCTGCAGGGCTACGGACCAAGAGCTGGGAAGTGGGATTAGGCTGGATAGCTCTTTGTTGGCCGGCGCGGACACGATGGGCCGAAACGGCCTCCTTCCGCGCTGTAACTTTCTATGATTCTATGGTTGCCGGACCGGGAGCCTATGTCGGTCAGCGTTACCACTGATGCATTGTTGGGTCTCCAGCAATGTTCACTTTAAGCTGCGCAGCGGTCTGGCGTTCCCGCACAGCCGGCTCATCGGCTTTTAAATGCAAAAACCGCACATGCACGGATTTTTGAATGGGCCGCGCATCCGCCCCCCCACCCCACAAAAAAAAGAGAGGCAACATTGGTCTCCATTGTTTAAATACTGACAGTGGCTGCATTGCCCCTACCCGTTCATGGAAGGAAGAGATGAGCCAGAGCTCCATCTCAAGGTTTGCTCCACGCTTTTCAGATCCAATATAGCGCAGCACGTTCTCGTGTTTCATCCCAGGTGTGGTGTAAATATCCCGTTCATTCTGCCAGGATAGCTTGTCCTTTTTTTAAAAAAAAAACAAAGAATTAATTTACTTCAAATAACATGAAATCCAGTCAATAATCCAGTACTTTTATAAAGTAGCATAAAGGTTGGCGCTCTCGATAACTACATGGTGATTACAGCCTGCGGTGAAGGCAGGAATTCCTCGACCCCGCCTTCGGTTATTCTCCGCCCCTCCCCCCCCCCCCCCGTCTCTCCTGAAGAGGCCAGTTCGTGGTGGAGTATGGCTCCACCGTCACCGACCGTCCTCCAGACACTCGTCCACATGGCCATTATTCGTCCATGTGGCACAGAGGGCGAGAGTGTTGGCAGGCTACTCGACCGTGGGTGGAATCACAACCAAGCTCGATCCCCGGCCTCACCGGACACCCACTTTGCGATGGCTGATTTCCTCCTTCCCCAGCACAGGGTCACCGAGCCTCATTTCAGCCCCTCCTCCCCTATCCCAACTGCTGCCGTGGCTGACATCAGCGCGTACAAAACGGACTGTTGGCCGAATCTGGCATCTTCCTGGTCTCTATGGCTTTGTATCATGTCAGATGGCGCAGTTACCCATTCAGCATCGCTGGAAGTTGGGAATTATTTTTTTTTAATATTACAAACAAAACACACATAACATTTGAAAGCAATCAATCAATAAGATTAACACAACACGACACCATACAAAATGGGCAGGAAAAGCTTCAAATCCAGTGGGCACGGTGCCGACTGTTCCTGTACTCTATAGCCGTGTTAATAAGGCAAACTCTGCAAATCACAGAATCCCCACAGTGCAGATAGAGGCCATTTCGGCCCATCGAGCCTGCACCGACACATATCCCACCCTATCCCCGTAACCCCACGTATTTAATCCCCCCTAACACTAAGGGTCAATTTATCATAGCCAAATCAACCTAACCCGCACATCTTTGGACTGTGGGAGGAAACCGGAGCACCTGGAGGAAACCCACGCAGACACGGGGAGAATGTGCAAACTCCACACAGACAGTCACCCGAGGCCGGATTCGAACCCGGGTCCCTGGTGCAGTGAGGCAACAGTGCTAACCACTATGCCACCGTGTTGCCCAAATGAGGAGACTATGGATGGATGGATGAATGAATGGATGAATAGAGCCACCCCTGCACTACCACAGCGCATGGCTAGTTTTACGGGACAGTGCGCAGATCAGGACTCCACTAAGTCAACATGTTTTACTGCAGCACATCACTTGATGAAGGGAACTCCTAAATAACACAGTGCCTGTTTCGCCCGTCACTTCATTCCTGCTGCCAGTTAAGCAGGCCCCAGCTGCACGGTGCTGCCAAGGTGTCAGCCAGTGGCTCAGTGGGTAGCACTCACGCCTCTGAGTCAGAAGGTTGAGGGTTCAAATCCCACTCTAGAGACTTGAGCACATAATCCAGGCTGACACGCCCAGTGCAGTGCTGAGGGAGTGCTGCACTGTCGGAGGTGCCGTCTTTCGGATGAGACGTTAAACCGAGGCCCCGTCTGCCCTCTCAGGTGGACGTAAAAGATCCCATGGCACTATTTGAAGAGGAGCAGGGGAGTTGTCCGGGCCAACATTTACAGCTCAACTAACACCACTAAACCAGATTATCTGGTCATTATCACATTGCTGTACGTGGGAGCTTGCTGTGCGCAAATTGGCTGCTGCATTTCCTACATCACAACAGTGACTACACTTCAAAAAGTACTTCATTGGCTGTAAAGCCCGTTGGGACTTTCCAAGGTCGTTAAAGGTGCTGTATAAATGCAAATCTTTCTTTTCTTTTACGTTACTGGATTAATAAGAGTTGAATGTAAATTCTTTCTTCCTTTTTTATCTGCTGTACAATCCTGGTACGTCACAGACTCCGTCCGGTACAACCCACTGGGGCAAAACTCTCATTCTATCTGTCTCGCTAACAAATCAGTGTACCCAGTGAGAACCACAAACTGGAGCGAGTGTTGAGGTGGAGAGCCCGGGGGGGGGGGGGGGTAGAAAATAGAGGCAGTAGGGAGGATGGAAAGAGCAAGTAGAAATACAAGTCTTAAAAAAAGCCTCCCTACTCAGTGGTCCCTTGTGTAAATGCACTGAGTTATAGGGTAGTGACTCACACAGATAATGGCAGTCACAAGTTTGGGAGGTGATCTCATTGAAACATACAAAATTCTTAACGGGCTTGACAAGTGGAGTTGAGGTCGAAGATCAGCCATGATCTTAGCGAATGGTGGAGCAGGCGCGAGGGGCCGAATGGCCGACTCCTGCTCCTATTTCTTATGTTGACAGGGTAGATGCCGGGAGGATGTTTCCCCCTGGCTGCAGAGTCTAGAACCAGGGTGGGGGGGGGGTCACAGTCTCAGAATAAGGGGTCGGCCATTTAGGACTGAGATGGGGAGAAATGTCTTCACTCAGAGGGTGGTGAATCTTTGGAATTCTCTACTCAGAGGGCTGTGGAGGCTCAGTCGTTGAGTATATTCGAGACAGAGGTCGATAGATTTTTGGATATTAAAGGAATCGAGGCAAATGGGGATAGTGCAGGAAAGTGGAGATGAGGCAGATCATCAACCATGATCTTATTGAATGGCGGAGCAGGCTCGAAGGGCCGAATGGCCTACTCCTGCTCCTATTTATTACGTTATTAGCTTAGAAGGTTATTTGGAGCCAAAAAGGAATCATTTGAGCCGCCAGTGATGGGTCAGGTCAGGTGCCATTAAATGAGGCAGTTTGGCCGGTCAATGGCCTGGAGCCCTGAAGTACTGTGGATCTGCCTGGCTCAGACACCAGATTACCGAATCTGCCACAGGAGAGTTGATTCAGTTTGAATCTTTGTTCCCTGGCAAGTCATTCTTGGAGCCACCTCCATCGCAAAAAAGACCCCGCTTCCTCCCCACAGGAAGAACATTGGCCAGCATTAAGGCAGCTATAACGGTGGCATAGTGGTTAGCACTGGTGCCTCACAGCGCCAGAGACCCGGGTTCGAATCTGACCTCGGGTGACTGTCTGTGTGGAGTTTGCACATTCTCCCCGTGTCTGCGTGGGTTTCCTCCGGGTGCTCCGGTTTCCTCCCACAGTCCAAAAATGTGTGGGTTAGGTTGATTTGGCTATGATAAATTGACCCTTAGTGTTAGGGGGGATTAAATATGTGGGGTTATGGGGATAGGATGGGATATGTTAGGGGGAATTAAATACGTGGGGTTACGGGGCTAGGGTGGGATATGTGTACTGTGGGGATTAAAGCAGGGACAGGGTACTGGATTTGAATGATCAGCCATGATCGTATTGAATGGCGGAGCAGGCTCGACGGGCCGAATGGCCTACTCCTGCTCCTAGATTCTATGTTTCTATGTTTCTATGTTAAGTGTTGGTTTGCGCCCTTGGTGGGCAAACAGCAAGTACGAAGGACATCTCACGAGCGGCAAGGCAAACACCACAGCTCACCATTAAATGCCTGGCCACATTGCCATCATCCTCCCGATATGCGACATATCCCAAAGGGAGGTTCCACCAGTTGAAGGTGCGGAGCGTCAGCAACCCAGTCCCGAAGGCCTCAGAATCTTGGCACATACTCGGCCTCCAGTTAATGCCTCCCGGCAGCTGTTACTCCACATCTCAGCTTCCTCATTGGACACTTGTTTTCAATACTAGCGAAGGACTTATGCAGGGCAGCTAGCGATGTCACCAGCTAACTCCATGTTCTAGATGTCCCAGGTCTGATGAGAACATTACACTGAGCTGGCATCTGACCCAATAGAATGGTCTATTGGTGAATGACCTGGGGTAGTGTCACTGCCACCTCTCAAATAATTGCAGTCCTACAAGAGCATTTCAGTGTCCTGCGGTTGCTGCCTGATCCTTTTTCTGTTTTCTCCCTCCCCCTCCCCCTCCCTTCATCCCCCAAGATGCACTGCAGCAACTCGCCAAGGCTTCTTCGGCAGCACCTCCCAAACCCGCGACCTCTACCACCTAGAAGGACAAGGGCAGCAGGCGCAATGGGAACACCACCACCTCCAAGTTCCTCTCCAAGTCACACACCATCCTGACTTGGAAATATATCGCCGATCCTTCATCGTCGCTGGGTCAAAATCCTGGAACTCCCTCCCTATCAGCACTGTGGGAGTACCTTCACCACACGGACTGCAGCAGTTCAAGAAGTCGGCTCACCACCACCTTCTCAAGGGCAACTAGGGATGGGCAATAAATGCTGGCCTTGCCAGCGCCGCCCAGATCCCATGAATGAATAAATGAATAAAAAGAAATCTCAAGTTGGAAACTCCAGAAGATTGGTTTCACCCAAGCTCTTGCCCACATTCCTATCTCTCCCCCCGCCAACCTTAATGCCCCCAGCGTTATTAATAATACGGAGTAATAAATAATAGCATTACAAGTTTCGATAGAATTTGTTAGCTAGATTGTGGTTTATTTGAATCAATCACAGGCTTACAGTGTCAGTACGTTTGAAGCTACTAACAGTAATGTGCCCAGAATGACTGGATGGAGTTCCAATCTACCAACCCACATCTAATTTACTTTCACTGAATACAGTTCCTAGCTGAAGAACAAAATGTTTCCCCGAATGCTAATAAAAAAAAAAACCTGAACAAGCTAAATAGAACTGGAACACTGAATAGGTTCCCCAAGATCTTCGAAGTAGAATCACTTTAGCGCAAATAGTATTTTTTTTGTTAATCAGTTTCTTTTTATATTTGTTGAGTGGCTGGAACAAGCCATTAAATTCCCTGTCACATGAAGATTTGGAGACTGGCTGCTTCATTGGTTTATATATAAACCTGGCACTGCGAGTACATCTCTCAGCAAACGAGCTATGGGTTGACTGGGATCCAACTGTATTCAACATTTTTCTATACCAAAACAAGCCAGCACTCCAAGCCCAAGTTTTTTTTTTTAGGCGACAACTTTACACTTTGATTTAGAAAATCAAATCTTTTGGAAAGCCGGCAGGAAGCTGATAAATTCTAAACCAACACCCCTCCACCCACCCAGTAATCTGCACGAGCTGGTATGACCACTCTGCCCAGTCCTCTCTCTCAAAGACTCTTCCTTTATGTATTTATCACCCGACTATAAGGCCTGGAATATCGAATGGAATGTCCTGTGCTAATCTGAAGTTTACAGCAACAGAAGCCCGCTGGTTATAAAGAAAGAGAAGAACTTGCATTTACATAGCGCCTTTCACAACCTCAGGACGTCGCACCGCGCTTCACAGCCAATGAAGTGCTAGTTTTTACCAGACCACAGCCGTTCCCTGACAAACTGAATTGCTGCTTGGAAAAAGCAAGAGGTGCTCACCCACAATCAATCTGTGCACACACCGGAATCAGAACAATACTCGTCAACATTAATATTGGCCGGGACAATGAAGAGGAAAAACTGCATAATCATCGGTTTCACTGTGACAGGAGCTCCCACTGGCACCCAACCAAGCTGGGAACACAAGGCACGGAGAGCCTGCAACTTTTCCCCATTGCATACATTGCGTCTGCTTCCTGCGAATATCGCCTCCTCCTCTTTCCAAGGCGTAGACTTCTTTCGGAGGTCCAGTTCCACGGTCGCTGGCTGCCGTTCTGGTACCTCGGCCAAGTGGCCGGTCCCGAGAGCGTGCGCGCCTCAGAAGGCTGTCCGTCCATGGGAGGACAGCGGAGAAAGGTCACAGCAAATGCCAGGTCCTATCCCATCACTTGAGCTCCACCAAACATGCCCTTTTTGCAGCAACCTTCACTGGATGATTACAGTGATGAGAACGCGAGCTGATTTCCCCCCCTGCCAAACTCAGGGTCGCTGAGGTCAATTCGTTGGGCCTCTCCTGCCACTGGCTGAGACAAACTAACTGACCACAGGCCAGGAATCAAACCAAGAACCCGTGTCTGTGTATTCCCTTGTGTTCTTGTATTCCATTAAGATTAACTGGCGATCTAATTGAGGTGTTTAAGATGATTAAAGGCGTTGATGGGGTAAATAAAGAGAAACTATTTCCTCTGGTGAGGGGAGTCCAGAACAAAGGAGGCATAACCTTCAAATTAGAACTAGGCCGTTCAGCGGTGATCTCAGGAAGCAGTTCTTCACGCAAAGGGTAGTGGAAATCTGGAATTCTTCCCCCCCACCCAAAAAAAAGCTGTTGAGGTTGGAGGGTCAATTGAAAATTTCAAAACTGAGATTGATAGATTTTTGTTAGGCAAGGGTGCTAAGGGTTACCGAACCAAGGCGGGTAGATGGAGTTAGGTTACAGATCAGCCATGATCTAACTGAATGGCGGGACAGGCTCGAGGGGCTGAATGGCCTGCTCTTGTTCCTATGGCTCAATTACACACGGCCTTAACCAACTGAGCTACAGGGGGAGCGGCATAATGCTCCACGAACAGAGTTTAGAGCAGGAGAGGTCGCCCCGATGTCGTGGCCAATATTTATTCCTCAAACACCACCTAAAAACAAATGATCTGGTCATTTATTTCATTGCTGTTTGTGGGAGCTTGCTGTGCGCCAATTGGCTGCCGCCTTTTTCTACATTACAACAGTGGCTACACTTCAAAAGTACTTCACTGGCTGTGAAAGGCGCTACGGATAAAATGCAAGTCTTTATTTTTCTACATCAAGTAAAATGATCAGGACTAAAACTTCATTTACATGAACTAAGCTGCTGCTGCCGGTAGCCTCAGTGTTAGCGCTGCAGCTCGACGAGGGAGTGCTGCGGCCTCCAGAGGCTTGCAGGCCCACTAAAGAGCTGCGAGAGGGAAGAATAAGAGTATAAATATTGGCACTAGATAGAGGCAGCCAAGTTATTAGTCTGCCTGCAGGCTTGAGCGGCTCATCCCACCCACGCACGCAAGCGATTTCCCCCCCACCACCCCCAGCTATGGGGGGGAAGGTACAAAAGCCGGAACGTTTCATTCCCCTCAGGCTACGGACTCTGCCCAAAAAATGTTGGGGGGGGGCGGAGAGAGGGGGGCCGGGAAAAGAGGCTACAGTTCCGCAGCAGGAATGCACCTTAAAATCTCAGATCGTTTTCCACAGGGGTGCTGACTCTGATTGGACGTATTCCTGGAGATTTCATCACATGACCACCTGCCTCCAACCGCCCCCTCGCCATTGGTCGCCCGACACGCCCATCCTCGGGGCGCCCCGCCTTCCCGCGCCGATTGGAAAGCGAAGGGACTCTTCACTACCCGATTGACTGACGGTCAAGAATCATCCAAACAACCGCAATATTTTTATCACTAATAATTGAAAGTATTCAAAGACATTTAAAAAAAATAGATTATTTTGCTCCGTGATTTTGCTCCTGGGTTGCTCGGAGCGGCATCCCGGAGATTAATCCTCCACGACAATCTTTTGAAGGCAGCGGCAACCCAACGTGATCATTTGGAGGATTAACGTCTCCGACACACCCCTTCCACTCAACGACCGCTCCCCCCACCCCCCACAACCCGAGCCACAGAGTAGGCAGGTGGGCTCCGAGCCCCCACCACCGCCGTGCCATGGGAATGGCGTGTCTGCTAATTCCATCTTCGGCAACTTTGGGACGACGCACAAAGTGCAGAGAGTCTCACTCAGGCCAAAAGGGTGGCCGGTTGTGGAATGTTAGCCAATCACATTAGTGCTGTAGGGTGTGTTCTCTGAAGTTAGGGCTGAGGCATATTGTTAGGGAGACCTAACTCTGCAGCTAACCCTTACTGGAGTGCTTGAGAGTGGCACTGGGTCCAAAAAGGAAACAATTCATTCCATCATGGCAGAAGTAATTGATTTAGAGTACAAAAAAATATATATATTTTTAAAATAAAAGTGACCTGGAACTCCTTTAAGGATATGTTCTTACCTCTACACAAGTTCCTAAATATGGGGGCTCAAGCAAAGATGCCTATAACCCAACCAATCACAAATACCCTACATTTCAGTGGGTCAATGTTTTTATTCAGTTTCTATCAAGTTTCTTCTTGCACTCCTTTCCTGAAAGCGTTGACTCTCAACAGTTCCACAGGCATTGTTCAGCCACCATTTCTTTGCCCAAGTGGCCATTATTCACGTGGCAACAATTTTCCCACGCTATTCGACAGCAGCGGGATTATCATAGCTGGGGCTGGTCCTGTGGCCATCCAACGTTCACACGAGTGCACTTCCACAGGGATCACAGGACAGATATCTTCACTCCCTCCCCCTCCATAAAGGTGCGCTGAGGTCAACTGTAGCGTCCCTATTGTCAGCGCCCCAGCGGAGATCAGATGGCTTGGGATAGAACCGGGAACCTTCCTAGTCTGTACGAATCAGCTACCGTAAAAAAATAAAACGCCCTTATCCCCTTGAACTCCTGTCCACTCACTGGGACTAGCCAACGCACATTGAACGAGATGGCGTCCATCCCCGCCATTGATGTAAAAAGCCAACATTCCTGAAATGGAACGTGGCACTTGCAGTTTTTTTAAAAAAAGGTCACGGAGTAGGTCAACTGCTCCAAGGAACGAGCTACAACATGAGCCAGATCTTGGCTAAAAGCACAGCATTGGAAGCTAATCAAAAAACCAGAAAAGCACAAGGTTGCTGCAGGAAAGAAAAACATAACGTGAGGTATTAGTCTACAGGCTGGGGACAGTGGCTGCGGCTTATTTCAACCACACAATTTATTCCTGCTTCAGGTCTGCTTGTTCATCCAAAATCCACAACAACCTTTCCTCTTGGCCTGAGGTACTATGGCGTTTTCATTCAATAGAGTAAACTCTACTAATCTAACCTTCACTGTCCAAGACTGAATGTATGTTTCTTTCCCCTTTTAGTATATTGAATTTCTACAGCGCCCCGCAGAACGCAGACCCCACTCACCGGCTCAGAGCACCAACATTTTTGTAACACGCTGTAGACTGAAGTGCTGCTGGAGCAGAGGAATCAAGTGGAGGCATCGAGCAGCTTATCTCATACACCACCAGCGCTACTGAATGCTCAGTCTATTGGTCGGGACCACTTTGGTTATATGCACTTTCATCTCGATATATTTATTCACAACAGAAATGCAAACTAAGCTGTGTTCAAATGAAGCGTTCATTAATATTAATGTGGGGGAAGGAAGATTTACTGTTCCACCCTCCCCCCCACCTCTCAAAGAGGCAAAGGGATTTCCCTTTTGATTAGGGAAAGTTATCAGAACACACTTAATCTTTTTACGCCAATAGCTGAATGATTGACAGCGCATCCATAATTGTGTTTTTGATGGCCCGTGTTAAGTTTTGAGAGAACAGCTGCGATGGGGCTGCTCCAAGGGTGAACCCGTTGCACACCCCCCCAGTCATAATTGCCAGGCAGAAGTCAAGAGTTAAAGTAACCATAGCTGCCAACACCGCCGGCAACCATCGAGCCTCTGTCTCAGCCATCGCCTACCAGACTTTCAACCGGTCCGAGTTGAAAACGTACGGTACGGTGAGCAAAGAAGTTCAAGCCTGCGCGGACAGGGCCGCTGCGGCGACACACACAGGTTTTGAACTGTACAGTCCAACCTGGTGATAAACTGCAATTGGAACATCGCAGAGTTTTCCCAAATATCTCTTGGAAAGGCAAAGTGCATTACTAAATATTTACCAAACTCCCGACACCAGAACTCTTACCTGAACGGGGAAGATTTTTACAGCCACATAATCGTTCATTAGCCGTGCCTTCCAGACACAACCGAACCGCCCTCTGGCTTTGATCTCAAGTAACTGGAGGGGCTTCAGGCCTACCAGAGGTGATGGAGATGGCAGGCTTGGGTCCTAGACAAAACACAATTAAGTGCGAGGCTGGTTATACACTCCAAATAAAAACTTTAAATTACGACGTACAACATCGTTTCTGACGCATTGTAAATCGAGGTACATTGAGGGAAGAGATAGAAAGAGAGATAGAAAGACTGGATAGACTGGGTCTGTTTTCCTTGGAACAGAGGAGGCTGAGGGGAGACCTTATTGAGGTGTATAAAATTATGAGGGGCTGAGATAAAATGGATAGAAAGTACCTATTTCCCTTAGCAGAGGGGTCAAAAACCAGGGGGCACAGATTTAAAGTAATTGGGGGAAGGTTTAGAGGGGATTTGAGGGGAAATGTCTTCACCCAGAGGGTTGTGGGGGGTCTGGAACTCACTGCCTGAAAGGGTGGTAGAGGCAAGAACCCTTATCACATTTAAAAAGTACTTGGATGTGCACTTGGGATGCTGTAACCTGCAGGGCTACGGACCAAGAGCTGGGAAGTGGGATTAGGCTGGATAGCTCTTTGTTGGCCAGCGCGAACACGATGGGCCGAAATGGCCTCCTTCCGTGCTGTAACTTTCTATGATTCTATGAGAGCGAGATAGAGACAGAAACAGATATTGCTAGATATATACAGGAATGCGCATGTGTGTGAGAGAGAGAGAAAGAAAGAGCAAAAGAGAGCGAGAGAGAGAAAGAGCAAAAGAAAAGAGCGAAAGGAAAGAGAGAAAGAAAATAAATCATAGCATTTACAGCACAGGGGGCAGCTTAGTTCTAATGAAGGGTGCATGTCATAACCTGTCTTTTCTCGTTACAGATGCTGACTGCCCTATGTATTTCCAGCATATTCTGTTTTTATTATAGAAGGAAGCCATTTGGCCCATTGTGCTTGACAATGATAGCTCTTCAATTGGAGCTGCCAAATCCCATTACATTTCCTGTCCTTGCCCCATATCCTTTTGTTCTTTTGAAATAAGCTTCCAATTGCCGTTGAAACGATGTTATAGTCTCTCCCTCAGCAGCCGCTTGTGGTACAGCATTCCATGTTCAAATAATCCTTCGTGTGAAAAAACATTCTACCTTCATTCTTCTTGAGCTTATCCGAAGTCTAATACTGATTTTCCGACCAGTGGAAACAATCTTTTAATCATTTATCCTCCCAACATTTTTTAAAAATAATTTTGAAAAGCTCCATTAAATTCTCCTTGCCCCCCCCCCCCTTAACTTTCTCTGTCAGAGAAAAAAGCTCCAATTTTTGAGCATTTCTTCATAACTATAATCAAACGTTCCTGCTATAATTCTAGTGGATTTTCATGGCTCTAATATCCTTCCTGTAATGGGGTGTCCAGAGTCTCACACACTACTCCTAATTTGGCCTATCCTAGATCTTGTACAAATTCGACATCACTTCCTTGCTCTACATTCAATGCCCCCCAAGTATAAAACCCTGAATCCCATTCGTCTTCATGGACGTTGCGACTGCACTCTCACCTTTTAAAGATCTACGTATCGGCACCCCTAGATCTCTGTTAAAATTACTACCTTTTACAATGTACCTCTTTACACTGTTCCTTTTCCCAAAATGCACTACCGAATACAGAGAGACAGATAGATACACACAGAGTGAGCAAGGAGGAACAACGGAGCGGGAAGAGAGTGAGAGAGAGAGCGAGAGAGAGGGAGAGGGAGAGGGAGAGAGGGGCAGAGAGAGAGAGAGAGGGAGGGAGAGGGAGAGAGCGAGCGAGAAAGAAAGAAAGAAAAAGGGAGAAGAGAGAAAGGGAGAGAGAGAGAGAAAGAAAGAAAGAGAGAGAAAGAAAGAAGGAAAAATTATGTTCTTATGGGTTACGGTGAGCGGGCAGGAAATTGGACATGAGGCTGAGTTCGGATCGGTCAAGGCCCTGTGGGTGGCGGAGCGGGCCCAGGGGCTGAGTGGCCGGGTCCTGCTCCTACTTCTTGTGTTCTTTAGATTTGAGGTTAGGATCAGATCAGCCATGATCTTATTGAACGGTGGAGCAGGCTCGAGGGGCCGATTGGCCTACTCCTGCTCCTATTTCTTATGTTCTTATGTAAAAAGAAAGAGAAAGGGAGAAGGGAGAGAGAGAAAAAAGGGAGAGAGAGAAAGGGAGATGGGGAGAGAGAGAAAAAAGGGAGAGAGAGAAAGGGAGATGGGGAGAGAGAGAAAAAAGGGAGAGAGAGAAAGGGAGATGGGGAGAGAGAGAAAAAAGGGAGAGAGGGGAAGAGAAATACTGATATGTTCATCACAGGTTAGACAGTGTCCCCCTTATAACAGAGTCCCTCGGGATTGTTCACACCGGTCCAGCTATCTTTTCAGACATCAGGAATATGAAGGAAATAAAAAGTACATTTCAACAAACAAGACTCGCTCGCCAAGTAATTTTTTTTTTTAAATACATCACTAGGGCAATGGTAGCCCACAAACTGCCAACCCAGTAAAATTACAGGTTCAAACCCAAGCCTTTGCCATTGGCTTGGGAAAGAGAAGCCGCCAGGATCAGTCCCGCAGGATCAGACTTGCACCGACCGATCGGAGATCAGTGGCGACTGACCAAAGTAGGACATCTGACTGGAGCTACCAGGTGCGAAGGTCGTGTGGCGGGGGAGGCAAGCGGACAAAAAAAGAGAAAACGTACAGCCGTTTAACTTAGAGTACCCACATGTTTTTAATTGTCCATGGATCATTTTTATTAGAAGGGAGCATAACCTCCTTCCTACCACAGCTGTAGTTGCACTCACTGAAGTGGCATTGCCCAAGATTAGAAACTAGAACAATTTTTGCAGTTACTTTAGGAGGAAACAGAACTCTTGTTGTTTGAAACCATGGATTAGTTATTAAATCATGGCAAATGTAACACCAGCCAACATGTGCGCATCAGTCATTTAAGAGGATGCTCTATTGAAAGGCTGGATATTTTCACACATCATTAATCTCTCTTGGCATTTTACCCCCCCCCCCCACCACCCCCCGCCGTTAACTCTTCAGCTCGGTTCAATAGGCTGTGGGTTCAAGTCCCGTTCCAAGACTTGACACTCTGGTACAGTGACAGATGTCAGCTGTGGCTCAGTTGCTAGGGCTCTCGCCTCGGAGTCAGGAGGCTGTGGGTTCAAACCCCGCTCCGGAGACTTGAGCACAAAAATCTAGGCTGACGCACGCCCAGTGCGGTGCTGAAGGGAGCGCTGCGCCGTCGGAGCTGCCGTCTTTCGGATGAGACGTTAAACCGAGGGCCCCCGTCTACAACGCTCCCTCTAAGCTGCGCGGCCAAGCAGCTCTCCGCCAGTCCCGCGCAGCCCGGCACCAGCTTTTCCAAATTAGGAATGGGACGCGCAGCTCCTTAAAGGGGCCGTGCACCCAAAAAGAAAATTAGGGGGAACATTGCCCACAGTCTGCCCACTCAGGCGGATGTAAAACATCCCATGGCACTATTTTGAGGGGAATTATCCCCGGTGTCCTGGCTAATTATCCCTCATGCAACATTTCTCATGGCTGTTTGCTGTGTGTAAACTGGCTGCCGTGTTTCCTACAGTACAAAAGTGACTACATGTCAGAAGTACTTCATTGGCTGTAAAACACTTTGGGAGCGTCCTGAGGTTGTGCAATTGTGCAAGGCGCTATATAAATGCAAGTTTGCTCTCTCTCTCTCTTTTCATTACAGGACTGAGAGAAAGCTACCCTGTCAGAGGAGGTGCCGCCCTTCAACTCATTAAACCATGGCCTACTCTGTTCGAGTAGAGGTTAAAGATCCCATAGCAGCACTCCAGAAGAGCAGGGAGTCTTCGGGATCCTGGCCAACATCCCTCCCTCCACCAGAGCAAAAAAAAAATCAACAGGTCGCGCATCTCATTGCTGTCTGTGGGATCTTGCTGTGTGCAAAAACGAATGCCTACATAAGGACAGTCACAACACTTCAAAGTGGTGCATTTTCCGTGAAGCCCCCTTTTTTGGGGGGTAGTCTCCCTTTCAGTAACTAAACCCAGTGCGCACAGGTCAGCCGGCGCCCTGCGCATCACGAACCTCGTTCAAGTCCACGTGCCCATAAGGAGGCTTGCGGTGGCGGTACATCCAGAAGGCCAGCAGGATGATCATGGACAGGCCAGTGATGGGAAGCAGTGCATACACCAGAATGTTCAGCAGCGAAGGAGTTGGAGGCGGTGGCTCAAACACAACTAGGGTGAAAATTGGAAATGGGGAAGAAAGTCAGCATGTGCGTGTTCATTCCCAACCTTCCCCCCACCCCGCCCCCCAACTCGCTCTACACCTGAAGGCTCGCGGTGAGTTATCATTCCGCAGGTGTTTCAGGCCACCGGACTCTCCCTCATCGGCGAGCCTGACGCTGCCCTCACCTGATGGCCACACATGCCCACTTCCGAGCAAGGTACCGGATAGCGAGAGCAAGCGCGTGAAACCTTGGCTGAATTTCCCCCTCCCCACCTCGTGCCCATGCTGCTGGAACCCATTGCCGTGCTTCCGTCGGTGCCCTGTCTGAGATCAGCTAACTCGGTACGGAGCAAGGATCGAACATCTCTGTGGCACACCGCACCACACATTTCCTTCATTCACCGAGTCTCTGGGCACGAGTCAGTACAGGAAACTCTTGTTTAAACGGCACCTAAATATCCGGAATTCTCTAATAACCGGCAGAATTCATACTCCGAAAACTACAGTATACAGTCGTTTATAAGTTTTGTTTTACTGTTAAGTAATTAAAGAGTTATGGATTACCCTCAACTGGCATTACTGTACTTAATCAAGCATCTTCCACCATCCATTTAACACAACATTCTGTAGGTGAGTACCCAATTATACTGCACATTTCTTGATTTTTTTATTTTTGTTTGTTAAAAATAGCCTCGGTAGATAATCCTCTCCGTTATCCGGAATTTTTAATCAACCGGCACCATCCCGGTCCCGTCTACGAAAGAGTTTCCTGTATTAAATTTAAAGAGACATTTGCGACGGACGTGTAGCTTTTTAGTTAAACATTATGGAGCGCAGACTGACGCAGACTTTAAATATTTTGACATGAAGTAATACGAAGTGAAGTAGGGTGGAAGAAGAATCTGTGGGAACACAGATCGGCTGTAACGAGGGGAACTGTTATTGCGTCAGTATCCAATCAATTTCTGATCATAGAATCTTACCGCACAGGAGGAGGCCATTCGGCCCACTGTGCCTGTGCCGGCTCTTTGAAAGAGCCGTCCAATTAGTTCCACTCCCCTCGCTCTATCCACATAGCCCTGCAATTTGTCCCTTCTCTCCTGATCTTGGTGACGAGAAGAGGAGGAAGCTAACCAGAAATCGGGTATGGTGAAACCTTCGTGATCTGCCATAAAGGATGGGGACCCACCACCCCGCCCCCCAAAACCCAACAAGGATCATGGAAATTGGCTGCTCTTGAACGCTCGGTACAGCAATACCCGAGAATGAAGACAAGTGCAACACAGATAACCAAAGAAATAATAAAGCACTACGTCGTGAGGTGACGGCTCGTGCGTGGCCTCATCCCACAGAAATTCAGGTGGATAACTGGACTGCGGATTGTGGAGATGGGAGGAGTAGCAGTCTCCCCCCCCCCCCCCCCCGCCCCCTTGTAAAATTGCTGCTTTATGGAACCATCCAATGATTAGTCAGGCAGCGGTGCAGACGCAAGGACTGAGAGCCCAACATAAAGCCTGCGCCAGGGGAAATCCTCACAGCACAGCAGATTCAGATCGGACAAAGAGTGAGTGGGGTGACCGTGTCAAACAGACACACTCCAGACCCGCGACCGCGATCAATTCAGAGGGGTGGGGCGAATGAAGAGAATTCCAAGTGTTCTGGGGAAAGTAGAGCGCTGAGCGGAGGCCGGTTCCTCTATTGTGCTAGGACAGGAAAGCAGGAGGTTCTCTAGACGCCAAGTTCTGGCATCATGCTGCTGCCACCAGCACACAACAGGTGGGCCTCACGCAGCCCTTGGCAACACCAAGGTGAACTTGTCCGGTTCTCCATGGTCAGCAGTTGGGATTAAAAACAAAACTGGTCTTCCCATCCACTGGCCTCGGCAAACCTGGCAAGTTGAGTTTGGTATTGCCACCAACGGCTAAGGCCCGTGTCTTGGGAGCAGCACTGGAGAGATATAACGGCATCCCTTTATGGCACCATTTCCTTTTTTCTCTTTCCTATTTTTTGGTTCTGACCACCGCCATGCGCCTCAAAACCACAGTGGGAGTTCGGGTGAAAGGTCACCGACCTGAAACGTTAACTCTGTTTCTCTCTCCACGGGTGCTGCCTGACCTGCTGAGTGTTTCCAGCATTTTCTCTTTTTATTTGGAACTTGGGGAGGGGGGGTGGGGGGGGGGAAGGTGGATCAAGAAAATGGAGGGTCCTTTCAGTTAAGGGGTGATCTGATCAAAGTTTTCAAGATATTAAGGGGAACAGATGGGGTAGATGGAGAGAAATTATTCCCGCTGGTTGGGGATTCTAGGACAGGGGGGATTGTCTAAAAATTAGAACCAGACCTTTCAGGAGTGAAATTAGGAAACACTTCTACACACAAAGGACAGTAGAAGTTTGGAACTCTCTTCCGCAAAGGGCAATTGATGCTCGATCAATTGTTAATTTTAAATCTGAGATTGATAGCTTTTTGTTAACCAAAGGTATTAAGGGATAGGGGCCAAAGGCGATTATAGTGAGTTAGGTCGCAGATCAGCTCATTGAATGGCGGAACAGGCTCGAGGAGCTGAATGGCCTACTCCTGTTCCTTTAAATGTTCGTCATCCAGCTCAAATAACCACAACCTTGCTTAAAAAATGAGAATAGGTGTTGCCAACTTAGATTAATGGCAATCCTCTCTACGGTCAAACGAAGCCAGCAGAGGCCCAGCCAAATCCGGATTTGAAATCTTGTCCCCATATTTGGGTTCCAGATGCGAATTGGCAGCAAATTATTATTAATTTTTTTTAAAAGTGGGTTAGGGTTGGGCTTCATCCGCTCCTGTGCAATACAGGCAGCAGTGGTGCCCATCAAAGAGAGAGGCAACCAGATCAATCTAGGTCAGACCAACTTAGGATCCATTCAGCTACCTCGCAGTTGGACTTCAGGTGCCCCCCCCCACCACTTGGAGCCAGAAAGCATTTTGGAAGTCGAGGCTTGCCTGCTCAGCACGCGCGCGCATGCATGCATTACCTCAGCAAACGCAACTCAATAACTTTGTTTGACACTTTTAAACGGAAGCACGCCCCGCACAACCTACCTTCTGGCACAGACTCTGGGAAGTGGAAAAACTTGTCGTTGCAGTAGTCCCCCTCGCAGCAGCAGAAAAATACCTGAGGGTTCTCCTCCGTCGCTACACACTCCACTCTGTCAGGAAAGAACGAAAAAAAAATCAAATAGCGCATCAATCACACGCTGCACTGATCCCTCATCCACAGGTGCAGCGCGTGGAACCTGGTACAAGATGGTGAGTAATATGTCAAAAAAAAACAAGGAGCACAGATCACCTCAAGGTTCATTACCCAATTAATTCTATTATATATGTTGTCGCACATTGGACCTGGAATTCTGACGAATTACTTAATTACTTTGCACAATGAGGACAAGCAGTGAACCGAACCTGTATTCAATGTACATTAACCATTGGAGGCTTGGAGTCCAATTCCTGTGGTTCCTTTTAACTTTAATTCTTTCTTTCCAAATTAACTCGTCTTCCCTCTCTCCCACCTCCCCCCCGCCGCCCCGCCCCCCTCAACCACAGTAGTCTTACTGCAGTTGTACAGGGCCTTGGTGAGACCACACCTTGAGTACTGTGTGCAGTTTTGGTCGCCTTATCTGAGGAAGGATGTTCTTGCCATGGAGGGAGTGCAGCGAAGATTCACCAGGCTGATACCTGGGATGGCAGGAATGACGTATGAGGAGAGATTGGGTCGATTGGGCTTATACTCGCTGGAGTTTAGAAGAATGAAAGGGGATCTCATTGAAACTTATAAAATTCTAACAGGAATAGACAGACTAGATGCAGGAAGGATGTTCCCGATGGCCGGGGAGTCCAGAGCCAGGGGTCACAGTCTAAAGATAAGGGGTAAGCCATTTAGGACTGAGATGAGGAGGAATTTCTTCACCCAGAGAGTGGTGAACCTGTGGAATTCTCTACCACAGAAGGCAGTGGAGGCCAATTCATTAAATATATTCAAGAAGGAGTTAGATATATTTCTTAAAGCTAAAGGGATCAAGGGATATGGGGAGAAAGCAGGGACAGGGTACTGAATTTGGATGATCAGCCATGATCACATTGAATGGCGGAGCAGGCTCGAGGGGCCAAATGGCCTACTCCTGCTCCTATCTTCTATGTTATGTGTGCAAGGAGAAGGAAATTGGCACTGGGAAAATGGAACATTTTTCATTTCAGGCACCCAGGTGCTGGTTATCGAGCGCTGTTGGTTGAGGCACGGCAAGAGTCGAGAGTGTTTTTTTTTTACATTTAGCGCTTCTGTAGCTTAGTCTGCAGGAGAGGGCGATGTTGATGGACCAGTTCCCCTCACCCTGAACATCTGAGCTTACAATCCGGCCGTCGGGATAGGGAAGCCGTTTCTGGAATCCAGCACGTGGACATCACTCTCCCGTAACTGGAACTACAGAAGTGCCCGAGTGTGAAAGTGTCTTAAGATGTTGAGTGGAGCTCACGTTGCTGTGCCCCGACAATGCGCCTCGGCCCTAACTTTGGAGAAACGGGGGGGGGGTTGCTGTCCAAGCTTTTGCCTTGGTGGGCCGCACAGGTGCCTACGATGGTGCCTCAAGGGGCCACGTAAAAGATTTAAATCCAATTTACCTGCTGACGAGGCAACGGCGCTAAATAAGGGCCCTTACCAAACCTCCAGGCCCACAAATGGTGAATAAGAAACCAGTTATAAGGAGGAGGGATGGGGAGGGTCTACAAACACCAGGAGACTGTACTCACTGCAGATCCAAAATGAACATAGTCTCCAGGTGTAAGCTGTAAGTAATAAATATGTCTGGGCTCTCCCCAAGACAAGTAACTTTCATTAAAAGCAGTACAAATCTCAAAAAAGGGCAAACATTTTCATTCAGATTAACAATCGGTTTAAGCCTCAAATGGGGGGGGGTTACAATATTAGATCTCTCGCTGATCACTATCCTCTGGAGTTGAGGACATTTGTAAATTGTGCTTAGATAGTTGTAGAATGGCCTCACTGAACTGGGGTTTCCTTCTTTAAGCATCGTCGGAATTGGATGCGCTCGGTGAACGAACACGGAGAAAATAAAACGGCGGCGTTTTCATCGCCAGAGAATCTGGCGACATAAGAACTGATTTTTGCGGGAACATCTGTAACTCTGCAGCCCAGATGTGCGAGACACCGACTAAAATAATACCGAGATTATTTAAAAAGGGAAGGACGGCAGGTAGAATGGCACATAACACATACACACAGGGTCCCCCCGGCACAGCCCTCTCAAGTTCAGCAAACAGTCCGTTCGTTCCCTGGTGCACTCCCTGCTATTTTGAGCATTCTGCCTTGAAGCATCGGACCGGGGTCCCTGCTTAATGGCAAGCTGTGGCCCTACTGCTTCTCCGCATTTTTCGCTCAGAGCAACTCACATTTGAAAGGTGCGCAAGCTGCAAATTATACTTGGGTTTGACGCCAATAGGCCCAGCAACAGCTGCTCTCGTACAGGGGGGGGGGGGGGGGGGAAAAGAGGATTCGTTTCAGTTCACAACAGAATTTAATGAGCAACCTTTTCATCAGCAGCATCATTATTCCTTCACATGCTGTGAAAACTCCATCTTTTCCCCCTCCTTTCGTGATCTCCATCCCCTCCCTCCATATTATCCTTCGCTCTTTCGGAAGGTCCGGACTTGGATAAATACTTGAAAGGAAAACATTTCAGGGCGATGGGGGCAAGAGCGGAGGCTACTAAATTTGACGTCGAGCCACATAAGGAGATATCAGGACAGTTAAGAGGTAGGTTTAAAGGAGCGTCTTAAAAGGGGGAGAGAGAGAGGTAGAGAGGCGGAGAGGTTTAGGGAGGGAAAAATTCCAGCGCTTAGGGCCCAGGCAGCTGAAGGCACGGCCAGCAATGGTGGGGCTATTAAAATCGGGGATGCTCAAGAGGCCAGAATTGGAGAAGCACAGAGATCTCGGGGGGTTGTGGGGCTGGAGGAGATTACAGAGATAGGGAGCATGATGCGGAGATAGGGAGGGTCGAGGCCACGGAGGGATTTGAAAACAAGGTTGAGAATTTTAAAATCGAGGCGTTGCTTAACCGGGAGCCAATGTAGGTCAGCGAACACAGGGGTGATGGGTGAACGGGACTTGGTGCGAGTTAGGACACGGGCAGCCGAGTTTTGGATGAGCTTAAGTTTATGGAGGGTGCACGAAGCCAGGAGAGCATCGGAACAGTCAAGTCTAGAGGTAACAAAAGACATGGATGAGGGTTTCAGCAGCAGATGAGCTGAGGCAGGGGCAGAGCTGGGCGATGTTACGGAGGTGGAAGTAGGTGGTCTTGGTGATGGAGCGGATACGTGGCTGGAAGCTGATCTCTGGATCAATTCGGACACCGGGGTTGCGAGCGGTCTGTTTCAGCCTCCGACCGTGGCCAGGGAGAGGGATAGAGCCGGTGGCTTGGGAACGGAATAGCATTGCGGACCTGCTTGCTGTGTCAGACATCTATCTGCTTTCGCCGATTTTCTCCCTTCCCTTCTCCTGAAGGGGCCGATGGGCTACCAGCTTCACGAGCTCAACACTTTCAATCCCGATCCACGCGGTTTCACTTCTGCCGCAACAGCCGAAGGATCATTTCATCGCAGTTAGATCTGTGTCCGTGCCCGGCCCCCCCGCTATGTTTCAAACCTTACCTGTCGTAACAGTTAAAATCATCCAGCCAGCAGCCCTTCTTGACCAGTTCGATTGACCCGGAATTATTCCGCCAGGAAGCATAGCAGTGAAGGCGCTTGTCCTTCTCGCCCTCGCACGGTTCCACACCACTCTGGTTCGTCTTCTCAAGCTCCCAGTTTGCATTGTAGAAGATGCACTCTCTGGTCTCTGCTTCGCCGTGTCCGGGACCTGCGAGGTCGCACACAAAAAAAAAAGTTAACAAAACAGGTCAGGAGAGGTCACACTTAAATGCAAGTGAAAGTCTTGTCTGGAAAACGTGCAGCAGATCGGGCAGCAGCATCCGTGGAAGAGGGAAAAAAACACACACACACACACACACACACACAGAGACAACGTTTCAAGTCGGTGATCTTTCACTCGAAACGTTAACTCGGTTTTTCTCTCTCTCCACAGATGCTGCCCGAACCACTGAGTGTTTCCAGCATTTTCGGTTTTTATTTTTTATTTCCAGCGTCCACAGTGTTTTGCTTTTGTACAAGTGAACATCTGTTGGGCACTTGTAAAAAAAACCACAAGCTTTTGGCTTGGGAGTGGGGGAGGGAGTCGTAAGGTGTGCCAAAGACCACAAGCTTCTGTTACGACACTTCCCCCCCCTCCACCTTCCCTCCACCCCCTCCACCTTCCCTCCACCCCCCCTCCACCTTCCCTCCACCCCCCCCCACCTTCCCTCCACCCCCCCCCACCTTCCCTCCACACCCCCCCACCTTCCCTCCACCCCCTTTTTTTTAAAGAAGCAGACTCTGGCAATTTTCTCTCTCTTACTCATGTTCATGCTATGTTTTTATTAAAATTAGTGAAGCGAGGAGAAAGTAGAGTGGGAACCATCCACTGGGCCCAATCTATCCCATTTAAGACAACGCACTTGAACATTGCGCAACATGCTTCTTCTGTGACACTACGGCCCAAAAATTCGGCCTAATACGGGAGAGTACCCACTGCGTACTCACCCGTATTCGTTCCCGAAGTGCCGGTTTCCTGCATGCGCGGGAAACCGGCACTTCGGGTATGGTGAAGGGGACGGTTCCTAGGTGAACCGCGTGCGCACTAGAGGCTGCGCGCACGCAGCACACTTAGGTTTTTTTTCAGCTTTCAACGCGAGGGTAAGTAATGAAGATTTTACACAAGTAAAAAGGAGGCGTAAGACCCCTTCTGAACAAGGTAAGTAGTTAATTAAGTATAATTTTAAATTTTTTTCAACAGGTTTATCTTTTTTAGAGACTTTAAAGAAAGCTAAGTTTATTTTTATAACTTTTAAAAAGAATTTACATTTTTTCAAAAATTTTAATTTTCGTTTAAAGTGGTTAATTTATTTAACTATAGTTATTTTATTAATGTGATGGTTTTTTAAAAAATTTATTTGAGGTTTAGCTGTTCTTTTGGGGCCGAGTTGTATTCATAGATTTGGCAGGTCTCCTGTCAAATCTATGAATGAAAGATGGTCTGCTGCCATTGGCTCTCCATGGCCCACGTGATCCCAGGAGTCGCATCGCACTAACTGCGCCCCTGGGACACGCAAGCACTGCGCGCCGGCACCAGGGAGAGGCCCAGGACCCGAAGTTCCTGTGGGCCCGAAACACAACGGCAGGCGCGGTGTGTGATATCGCGCGGGATCCTTACCCCCGCGGCAAGCCTCCGAGTCTAATTTCTGGGCCTACTAGTTTATCACTCGAAGCAGCTGAGTTGCCTCCATCACTACTTCAGCCCAGTATTGTATACAATAACATCGTATTAACAGCACAGAAACAGGCCATTCGGCTCAACTGGTGTTTATGCCCCACATGAGCCTCCTCCCACCCTACTTCATCTCACTCCATCAGCATAACCTTCTATCCCTTTCTCCCTCATGTGTTTATCCAGCTTCAATTATGCTTTTTTCCTCGGAGTTTTACTCCCTGTTTTAAAGCTGCTTTTTCTCAACTCAGACCAGTCTTGCTTCAGCTTAGCTGCCAAGCTATCTGCAGTTTTGGTGGAAGAAACTTATAAGGACTCCAAACATTGTAGCTCCATCATTAACTTAGGCTTCAATGAAAGAAAGACTCGCATTTCTATAGCGCCTTTCACAGCCACCGGACGTCTCAAAGTGCTTTACAGCCAATGAAGTACTTTTTTGAAGTGTAGTCACTGTTGTAATGTGGGAAAACACGGCAACCAATTTGTGCACAGCAAGCTCCCACAAACAGCAATGTGATAATGACCAGACAATCTGTTTTTGTTATGTTGATTGAGGGATAAATATTGGCCAGGACCCTGGGGATAACTCCCCTGCTCTTCATCGAAATAGTGCCGTGGGATCTCTTACGTCCACCTGAGAAAGCAGACGGGACCTCGGTTTAATGTCTCATCTGAAAGATGGCACCTCTGACAGTGCAGCACTCCCTCAGCACTGCACTGGGAGTGGTCAGCCTAGATTTCTGTGCTCAAGTCTCTGGAGTGGGACTATGAACCCACAACCTTCTGACTCAGAGGCGAGTGTGCTACCCACTGAGCCACAGCTGACACTTATGAAGTCACAACCAGCCGAAGCTCTCAGGTGGGACGGGGACAGAGAAGACAGGAGAGATTGCAATTGTAAGCATGTTTTCTTCCTCCTGGCCTCGAGACACCCCACTCTACCTCTGCAATGCTCGCCAACCCTAGCTCACACCCTCTGTTCTTTGGCCTTGTGCGTTGCCAACTCCCTCCCTTCCCAAACCTTGCTCCATACCTACTGCTTCAACCAGCCTTTGGTCACTACTCCTCCTCTCCCCCCAGACTCCTCCGCAACGTCCGGCTGCTCTTTGTTAAAAGGCACTATATATAGAGGTTCCAAGTTGTTGCAAAAAAAAAGTGATGAATATTAATCTTCCAAAGGAATGCAAACCTTGGTCAGGCCTATTTTTGAAACATGGAACTCAAGGTTCCAAATCACCCCATTGCTATAGAACGTGCAACGCGAGCAATTAACAGGTCTGGTTGATCATTTCTGCAACTCTCTGGGTTGATTGTATTTGTACCAAAATTGCCTCATCCACAACCACATTAACAGATAGGTAAGATTTCAGTCTCTCTTCGTCCCCACACAGCTCAGCTCTTAGGCCCAGCCAAGAAACCTTGCTCCCAGGCTTCTGTCACCATTGCTGGGTTAGCAGTCACTGGAATCCCACCAGCACTGTCCATAGTCATTCGCCTCTCTGCCCACATTTATAGATCAACTACTGTACAACAACAAAACTTGCATTTATATAGCGCCTTTTAACGTAGTAAAACGTCCCAAGGGGCTTCTCAGGAGCATATAATCAGACAAAATTTGACTAGAGAAGGTTTTAGAAAAGTCACCGTTGTTGGCTCCCTGGAATTTACCTCGTTTATGTTGCGAAGTGGATTTCAGATATTGGTGGCACCTGCAAATGTCTGGAAGTCCTAATTCTAAAGGTTCTGGCTGTAGATGACCGACACAGGAGGAAAGATTTGAAGATGCCAGCAATGAGAGCTCAATGGTCAGAACAAGTGCCATTGTTTAGGTTTAAGGTTTGCATAGATGGTGTGGGGAGAAGGCATTTCTTGGATGAAGGGTGCCCTTTATCTATGGGTAGTGCCACCCTCAAGAGACTGGGCAGGGATATGGGTGGGGGTGGCATAAGGAAAAAAGAAAGAGACTTGCATTTATATAGCGCCTTTCACGACCACCGCACGTCCCAAAGCGCTTTACAGTCAATGAAGTATTTTTTAAAGTGTAGTCACTGCTGCAGTGCAGGAAACACGGCAGACAATTTGCACACAGCAAGCTCCCACAAACAGCAATGCGATATGGACCAGATAATCTCTTTTATGATTGAGGGATAAATATTGGTTCGGACACTGGGGAGAACTCCCCTGCTCTTCTTCGCAATAGTAGCCGTGGGATCTTTTACGTCAACCTGAGAGAGCAGATGGGGACTCGGTTTAACGTCTCATCCGAAAGGCGGCACCTCCGACAGTGCTGCGCTCCCTCAGCACTGCACTGGAGTGTCAGCCTGGAATTTTGTGCTCAAGTCCCTGGAGTGGGATTTGAACTCTCAACCTTCTGACTCCGAGGCGAGAGCGCTGTCCACTGAGCCACAGCTGACACCTAAAAAGGGGCCTTCTTTATCTGAGCCCAAACTACGATGGGATTATTGGCCTGGTGGGAAATATCTACCACTTCGTGTCATGCTAAATTTTTCTTACTTAATGCACGATTTAAAAAGGAGTACAAATGAGATTAGCAGGTTAACAGCTCGTGAACACTCTGCTCTGGAACAGACAGTCTGATTTATTACAGACCACAGGGCATTTCCTTCGTGCCCAGCTGCCGGGTGGCAACAAGTCATCTCATTATCAGCACCAGTTATATTTGCGACCAGACCAGTTCGATTGACGGACGTGCAGCCAGAAGAAAGGCCGAACACCGAAAGCCTGGTTTTAAAGCAGAATTCCATTCTCCCTCCCCACTTACTTCTGTGTCTCATCCTCATTTTCAAACCCCTCCGTCGCCCCCCTCCCTACCTCTGTAACCTCCTCCAGCCCGACGAACCGCCGAGATCGCTGCGCTCCTCCAATTCTGGCCTCGTGTGCATTTTAATCGCTCTTCCATCGGCGGCTGTGCCTTCAGCTGCCGAGGGCCTAAGCTCTGGAATTCTCTCCCTAAACCTCTCTACTGCTCTATTCCTTGAAGGCGCTCCTTAAAACCTACCCCTCTTTGACCAAGCTTTTTGATCACCTGCCCCAATATCTCCTTACGAGGCTCGGTGTCAAATTTTCTGATAATGCTCACGTGAAGCGCCTTGGGATGTCTTACTACGTTAAAGGCGCTATATAAATACAATTTGTGGTTGTTGTTTAGCAATGCTGCCATCAGAGTTAATGAGGTTTTCAATTAGTCGTCACCAGCAGCAAAAACAAACATTGGGAACGTCATTCCCTGCTCTCCCCAGCCTCGCCCTCCCCCTCTTATCTGGTTTTTTGGGCAGGGCGAAAATTTGACAGAGCTCCTCTCCTAAAAAAGAAAATGTCCGAGCACCTCCCTCAGTGCCTCCGACATAGTTTCCAGCCCTGACTATTTTTTTAAATTTTTTTTTATTTATATAGCTAGAGAGAAACCTGGTGACTTCCTGCAAATCTCCTGGTGGTTCAGTAGCTGCAGCCTGGCTTCTTGCACATGATTTATTGAGCTCATCTTAAGACGCTCGTCGGATCACTGCGTTTTATCAGTCCAACGAGGGAGATTCGAACTGCACTGGGCTGGCTGGTAAACTATTGAGGGCTTTGAACCAAGGTCATTAAAATCAGTGCGCGGACCAGTTTTCAGTCATACTTTATTGACCGGCGCAAAACAGGACCACGCCTGTAGTAACATTCAACGTATTTATGGATGTCTCCGACGGAAGCATTACAAAGCAATGTGCAGCAATGGAATAATCCCATTAGTAGAATACAGATAGGATCGAATATAAATGCCTCGCCTTGCTGCTGATTCAGTGCATGTACCAAGAATTGGTTCGAGAAGGAGGTGGTTGTAAATATATATATTTTTTTCTCTTTTGACAGTAAACTCCCTACATCTCCCATTTTTATCCCCTGCTGAGTAATTACTCTTGTGGTTTCTGACCTTCTCTGAACTCTGACTGGATTACTGTATTGTAATCCACTCCCTTCCCACCTGACGTCCTTGACTTCGACTGCAGTCACAACTGGTGGCTTTTTCATTAAGAGCTAGATATTGCGGCACGATAGCACCCCCGCCCCCGTTGGAGCACAGATAGTTGCAGTCAGAAATCGGGCCAGCCTACCGCTGAAATCAGTGGCCGGGTCAATTTACGAGGAGTGTTTCTTCCCCACATTTCGGTTCCCTCCGCCCTAATATTCTTCTTATCTCCACTGAATCTTGCTCAGAGAACTCGGCGTTCCTCCAACTCTGGCTTCTTGTGCACGCCCCCACTTCATTCGCCCCCACTATTGCCGGTCGTGCCTTGAGCCATCTCGGCACTAAGCTCTGGAATTCCCTTCACACGCCTCTTCGCTTCTCTACCTCTCTTTGAAGACCCTGGTTAAAACCTCTCTCTTTGACCGAGTGTTCGGTCACCTGACCCAAGGTCTCCTTCTTTGGCTCGGTGT
Source organism: Squalus acanthias (assembly GCA_030390025.1). NCBI lineage: Eukaryota > Metazoa > Chordata > Chondrichthyes > Squaliformes > Squalidae > Squalus > Squalus acanthias. Next base: position 167,007,390 of record CM059428.1, on the reverse strand, counting down.
CCATTTTTGGGACGTTTTACGATATCAAAAAGGAGCTATATAAATGCAAGTTGTTGCTGTTATGATTGTAAAGACACGGATACCCTCCCAGCACCTTGCTCAGGTGACTATTCTTCACTGTGAGCTTGGATAGATATTGATGCGAGATGCCGGTGTTGGACTGGGGTGGACAAAAATGAGAAGTCGCACAACACCAGGTTATAGTCCAACAGTTTTATTTAAAATTACGAGCTTTCGGAGCTGCTGCCCCTTCGTCAGGTAGAGGTACATTGAGGGAATCTATTACACCGTATATATACACAGAGAGCAATGTGTCTGCAGAGATACAATCTGTCAGGGAGGCATTACATCAAAGACACTTCAGAGTACAGCTAAGACAATGAGGTGGGTCACAGGGGGTCCAACGTGTCAAATGTTGCTGTCTGCAGTTGAGCTTTTAACTTTTTTGTTTTTTTTTACTACAGAACGTGACTCGACATCGTTGTCTGTCTTTCCAGTTTTAAAAAAAAACAACCAAAAAAAAACAACCAAGGAAAAAAAACCAAAAAAGTTAAAAGCTCAACTGCAGACGGCAAGATTTGACACGTTGGACCCCCTGTGACCCACCTCATTGTCTTAGCTGTGCTCTGAAGTGTCTTTGATGTAATGCCTTCCTAACAGATTGTATCTCTGCAGACAAATTGCTCTCTGTGTATATATGCTGTGTAATAGATTCCCTCATTGTACCTCTACCTGACGAAGGGGCAGCAGCTCCGAAAGCTCGTAATTTTAAATAAAACTGTTGGACTATAACCTGGTGTGGTGTGACTTCTCATTTTTGGATAGATATTGACCGTGGAAAGGAGAGTGGGGAGGGTGAGGAAATCATAGCTTGTCACCATCAGACAGCCACCAAAACGCAAGGCTCACCGGACAGCGATTAGGAATGAGAACAATGGCTTAAATTTCCCCTTCCCTAGCCCAGGTGCGCCGTAGCCAATTGCAGCTTCCCAATCGCCATCCTAGCTGGGGACAACTAGTCAAGATAGACCGACAAATCAATCCTAGGTCATTCTGGTCTATGTGGCTCAGTACCACATGGAACGGTGCCTTTACTAAACCATATGGGGAGCACTCAGAAGGAGCTTTGAATTTAGAAGTCCGGTGAATAGATGCCCATCAATCTGGGCCCTACTTCATTGCCTGTTGTGAGTCAGCTCCCAGCGACCAATGAAAATAAATTACAGAACGCCAAGGACACAAGAGCCCGCTACATTTGTTGAACGTAAATGATCAACACATGCTCGTACTCTTTTCGAAGTCGCTATTTACGAGGTCGCAAAATAAACTTCGCCAACTGAAGGCCGCTAACCCTGGAGGATGTGCAACCTCTATATAAACTGACACCTCGTAAAGATGACTAAATGGCCTCCCTTCACTTTTACAAGGACTGTTGAACTCCATTATGGCAGCTTAAGTTAAATTAAACACTGCCTGTAAAGGCACTTACTGCACAGTGGTTTCATTAGAAGTGATGGTGCCAGAAACCCTGTGGTGGGACAGGAGCAAAGAAAAAAGAGAAGAGGGAAGGTAGGAAGAAAGCACAGAAAGAAGCAAGCAAGGAAGGAAAGGAGAAAAGAAAAGACTTGCATTTATATAGCGTCGTTCACAACCTCCAGATAATCTGCTTTAGATGTTAGTTGAGAGATAAATATTGGTTAGGACACTGGGGAGAACTCCCCCTGCTCTTATTCGAATAGTGTTGTGGGAACATCATCACCTCCAGCTCCCATGCCATCCTAACTTGGGCATGTAACTCTATTCCCACCCACCTGAGGGGGCAGACAGGGCCTCGGTTTAACGTCACATCCAGAAAGACGGCACCTCCGACAGTGCAGCGCTCCCTCAGCACTGCACTGGAGTGTCAGCCTCAAGTCTCTGGAGTGGGACTTGAACCCACGACCTTCCGACTCCGAGGCGGCACTGCAACCAACTGAGCCGCCGCTGACCAGGAACGACAGTAACGGGAGAGGTGGCTCAATGTGGTTCTCTCCAGTTGAATTAACAGCAACTTGCGCGAGTGGATTGGGACGGGGTGGGGGAGTTGCGCGGGGGGAAGAGAGAGAACCCAAATCGGTCCAGGAGGCCAGTCATACCCATTATTTTGAGAAGAGCCACTACCACAGGACAGCACTCTCTGTGGCCAAACTCAAAAGTCAAATCAAAACTTTCTTTATCCTTCCACATCCCTCGAGGCACTGCTTCAGCGCTGCAGTGCAGGCCAGAGGGCACAGGCTGCTCCAACACCTCGCCCAAGTGACCACTGCTCAGGCGCCAGCCCCAAAACAGCGAATGTGGGCAGGCTGTGACCATGGGGGTTAGCACACACAATCCTGCCCTCACCAGGTGTAAACACAGGAACAGGAGCAGGCCACTCGGCGTCTCTCCGCCCTTCAGTGACAACACGGCTGATCTGCAGCCTAACTCCATCTACCTGCCTTCGCTCCATGTCCCTCAGCACCCTTGGCTAGCAAACATCTGATCAATCTCAAATTTAAAAATTATTAACTGAGCTCGCATCGACTGCTTTTTGTGGGAGAGAGTTCCACACTTCTACCACCCTTTGTGTGAAGAAGTGTTTCCTAATTTCACTCCTGAGACACAAGCACACTTTGCAGCAGGAGGCTGGGTGAGGGGGGGGCGGGTCACTGAACAGCAAAGATCATTTTCAGCTCATTTTAGCAGCAACTTTCACTTGGCGAAGTGCTTCTTCTGATCTCCTGATTTTTTTTTAAAGCAAAAGCCAGCTTGTGGGAAAAGTCAGCCTTTAACTTCTTTGGAATAGCAACAGAAAATGCTGGAAACACTCAGCAGGTCAGGCAGCATCCGTGGAGAGAGAAACAGAGTTAACGTTTCAGGTCTGTGACCCTTCGTCAGAACTGGAAAAAGCTGGAGATGGAACAGATATTAAGCAGGTGCAGAGACAGGGAGGGGGGGGGGGGTGGAAGGAATTGAAGGAACATACTGTGCTCAGGTAAGAGGCAGGAAAGATACAATGTTGCAAATGGGAATGGCAAAATCATACAGCATGAAAAATGGGGGCAGGGGTTATAGTTTGAAATTGTTGAACTCAAGTGTTGAGTACGGAAGGCTGTAAAGTGCCTAATCGAAAGATGAGGTGCTGTTCCTCGAGCTTACGTTGAGCTTCATTGGAACAGTGTAATAGGCCGAGGACGGAGAGGTCAGAGTGGGAGTGAAGCGGAGAATTAAAGTGACAGGTGACCGGAAGCTCAGGGTTACCCTTACGGACTGAACGGAGGTGTTCCGCAAAGCGGTCGCCCAATCTGCGTTTGGTCTCCCCAATGTAGAGGAGACCGCATCGTGAGCAGCGAATACAGTATACTAAATTGCAAGCAGTACAAGTAAATCGCTGTTTCACCTGGAAGCGGTGAGGAGGAGAATGATAGACTTCAGGAAGACATAAACAGGCTGGTGAAATGGGCAGACAGGTGGCAGATGAAATTTAATGCAGAAAAGTGTGAAGTGATAAGAATGAGGAGAGGACATATAAACTAAAGGGTACAATCCTGAAAGGGGAGCACGAACAGAGAGACCTGGGGGCATGTGCGCACAAGTCGTTGAAGATGGCAGGGCAGGTTGAGAAAGCAGTTAAAAAAGCTTACAGGATCCTGGGCTTCATAAATAGAGGTATAGAGTACAAAAGTGTGGAAATTATGATGAACCTGTATAAAACACTGGTTCGGCCCCAACTGGAGTACTGTGTCCAATTCTGGGCACCACACTTTAGGAAGGATGTGAAGGCCTTAGAGAGGATGCAGAAAAGATTTACGAGAATGATTCCAGGAATGAGGGATTAAAGTTACGTTGATAGACTGGAGAAGCTGGGGTTGTTCTCCTTGGAGCAGAGAAGATTGAGAGGAGATTGGATAGAGGTGTTCAAAATCATGAGGGGTCTGGACAGAGTAGATAGAGGGAACCTGTTCCCATTGGCAGAAGGGTCGAGAACCAGAGGACACAGATTTAAGGTGATTGGCAAAAGAACCAAAGGCGACGTAAGAAAAAACTTTTTTACGCAGCGAGTGGTTAGGATCTGGAATGCACTGCCTGAAAGGATGGTGGAGGCAGATTCAATCACGGCTTTCAAAAAGGGAATTGGATAAGTACCTGAAGGAAAAAAATTTGCAGGGCTACGGGGGAAAGGGCGGGGGAGTGGGACTAGCTGAAGTGCTCTTGCAGAGAGCCGGCACGGGCTCGACGGGCCGAATGGCCTCCTTCCGTGCTGTAACCATTCTATAAATGTATACATACACACACACACATATATACAAAAATCATACAGCACAGAAGGAGGCCATTCGGTCCATCGTGCCTGTGTCAGCTCTTTGAAAGAGCTATCCAATTAGTCACTGTCCCCTGCTCTTTCTCCATCGCCCTGCAATTTTTTCCTTTTCAAGTATTGATCCAATTCCCTTCTGAAAGTTACTATTGAAGCTGCTTCCACCGGCCTTTCAGGCAGCGCGTTCCAGATCACAACTCGCTGCGTAAAAAAAATTCTCTTCTCTCCTCTGGTTCTTTTGCCAATTATTTTAAACCTGTGTCCCCTGGTTACCGACCCTCCTGTCAGTGGAAACAGTTTCTCCCTATCTACAATATCAAAACCCTTCATAATTCTGAACACCTCCATTAAATCTCTCCCTGGATACGGCAGCGCACAGAGCTGGAGCAAAGCGCCGACGCCAATTGTGCGTCATGCGTTTTAAAGTTGCGACTTGCAACCATTTCCAGCAGGGGGCGACTGTCTCACTCTCCCGAGGGTCGTGTTATTTCCCTCAGTTCCCGAAGATATTGACTCCTTAACCATTTCAAGGGCCCCAGCCCGGGCTACTGGGACGAAGGTCTCTTCTCTCTGCCGGCTGTAGGGGCTGTTACACGAAATGTGGGTCACCTTTCAGAAGGACTGCACCTAACTTCAGTGAGTGAAATGTGAGCACGGGTGGGGCCACGCCCAGACCGGCCCAGACTCTTGCTCAGAAGGTGAAATGGGAAAATTCACACAAGTGCATTACTCGGGTTACTCCAATTACGGGGGGCTGTACTCTACATATTGTCCCTGTAATACCTGACCTGCCAGTGCTGACACTGGGTGGAACTCACCTCTACAAAATCTTCATCTGGATCAGAACAAAGAAAAATACATTAAAAAAAAAACATATTTCAGTATTCCCTGCATGCTTCAGACTACGAAGGCCTGGTTCTCAGGTTTCTCTCTGGAGTTTAGAAGAATGAGAGGTGATCTCATTCAAACATATAAGATTCTGAGGGGGATTGACGAGGTAGATGCTGAGAGGTTGTTTCCCCTGGCTGGAGTGTCTAGAACTAGGGGGCACAGTCTCAGGATAAGGGGGTCGGCCATTTGAGACCGAGATGAGGAGGAATTTCTTCACTCAGAGGATTGTGAATCTTTGGAATTCGCTACCTCAGAGGGCTGTGAATGCTGAGTCATTGAGTATATTCAAGGCTGAGATCGATAGATTTTTGGACTCTCGGGGAATCAAGGGATATGGGGATAGTGCAGGAAAGTGGAGTTGAGGTCGATGATCAGCCATGATCGTATTGAATGGCGGAGCAGGCTCGAGGGGCCGTATGACCTACTCCTGCTCCTAATCCTTATGTTCACTTACATAGAATATACAGCATAGAAACAGGCCATTTGGCCCAACCAGTCCACTCGAGCCTCCTCCCATCCCTCCTTCTCTAACTCTCTCAGCATAACCCTCTATTCACTTCTCCCTCATGTACTTATCTAGCTTCTGTTTAAATGCATCTATACTATTCGCTTCAACCACTCTCTGTGGTAGCGAGTTCCACATTCTCACCACTCTCTGGGTAAAGAAGTTTCTTTTGAATTCCCTATTGAATTTATTAGTGACCATCTTATATTGATGGCCTCTAGTTATGCTCTTCCCCACAAGTGGAAACACTCTCTCTGTATCCACTCTCTCAAAACCTTTCAGAATTTTAAAGACCTCTATTGGGTCAGCTTTCAGAAGGACTGTACCTAACTTCCCCGAGAGTGTCAGCTACCCAAAGAAAAATACAGGAAACTTTCGTTTATCCGGCACCGACGGGACCGGCGTGGTGCCGGTTGATCGAAAGTGCCGGATTACAGAGAGGTATACTTACCAAGGTACGAGAGCCCCGTACACGGCCACAGGCTGAACAATTGGGACCCGGAGAGGGAAGGTAAACGAGACTCCGGCTTTTTCCTCCGTGGCGGCGACAGGTCGGAGTCGGAAGAACGTTGACCCCCCCTTTCGTGGGGGCGAAAGGTCAGAATCGGGGTCTTGTCTGTATAATAAAACTTACCTGATTTTTGCCGGTTAAGCGAGAATTCCGGATATTAGGGTGCCGGATAAACGAAAGTTTCCTGTAGCGCCTTCAATGGATAAACTATTATTTATTATACAGGTTGAGCGTCCAAAATCCGGAGATCCGGAGTTCCGGATTCCGGAACGATTGGGGGCAGGGTTGTCCGGAATCCGTAAAATGTTCTGGAATCCGGACACCCTGTCAAACCGTTGCGAAGAAGCGAGGACTGCAAGGCCCGCGAGGAGATCTACAAGGTGACATCCCAAAACCGGAAATATCGCAACCTGGGCCCAGGCATTTCCGGACTCGGAACGTGTTTCTGATGTCCGAAGTCCAGAAACGCCCGAGCCCAGGTTACGATATTTCCGGACTTCGGACATCAGAAACACGTTCTGAAGTCCGGAAAAACACAAAAACCGGCTCGGCCTCAGTCCCGAGGTTGCCAGATTCAGGACGCTCAACCTGTAACAGCAACAGAGATAACATGACATGATGTCAACAGATTTAAACAATAGACTAAGAATTTGAGAGACATTCTTCCAATGGAACGCAATATCCTGGGCCCCAGGCAGAGAGAAATCTGCTGCCATCACAGACCCCAGCGTCTCCAGAGTACACAGGCCTCAGCTTGAGAACCCAACCGATTATGCTGGTTACCCCTTAGGGCAACAATCTAGGCTTTTCAGCTTTTAACTTCGGTCAGCCTTTGAGAATTGGAAGTCCTACTCAACAAAGACAGGCCAGCAGAAATCATCGCTAGACTTGGGACACTTGAGAGACAGACAGAGGGCAAGAGCGCGAGAGAGAGAGAGAGAGAGAGAGCGAGCGTGCGAGAGCACGAGCAAGCGTGAAAGAGAGAGAAATACAGACAATTTCCGTTAGGGATCTGCTACTTTTCAAATTTCACCTATGTGTACGACACACATACGAACTAACCATGCGAATCACCATTTAAAAAAAAATGAGACCCCAAGGTGAAGGGGCAAGGTGCAGAATGCAGAACATCATCAATTTTGGGAAGAGTTAAGAGATGGAGCGTTGAACTTCACCTTGAAATACACCTTCTGTAGGATGATGAATGCAATATGTTGGACAGTATTGCAACACTATAACTCTATGTAGCCACAGCACACCAGGAGCATACTGTGGTGAAACAAAGGGTACATTTGCTGGTTTCTTGCTGCTCGGGCTATGCAAACAGCAGCGTTCCCTCTTAAAAGAAGTGTAAAAAGAACTCCAGTCGGGCTGGAATTTGCGGGCAAAAATAAAGGCGAGTTTAATGCGCTTGCCGTTATTAGTGCGTGAATCGCCCAGCAATTTGTGGCGAGGAAGAGATACACCGTGAGTTGAGAATCGCCACAAAATGCTGGACGATTCACACACTAATAAACGGCTGTTAGCTTTGCCAAAAAAGGGAGCTCGCCGTTAACATCCCCGTGAATTTCAAGAATTTGCTGCATTTGCACATTAATTACCAATTAAACTCGCCGCAGAAAGTCAGGCCTGTATTTAACTGCGCCAGTACCTTTTTAATGACTAGATTTATGTTGCTGTAATGCCACTCAACCTCTCAAGCCCAGAAAGGGAACAACTGAAATTGTTGAGTCTCACTCCTGCAGATAGTAAATTGTTAAGAGGTTTTTTAAAAAAAATTCTTACTTTTCCTTTGTCTCTTTTCTCTCTCTCTCTCTATCCAATCTTTCTTTCCCTCATCAGAAGCGATGAAAGGTCATCGACCTGAAATGCTCGTTTCTCTTACCACAGATGCTGCCTGACCGACTGAGTATTTCCAGCATTTTCTGTTTTTATTTATTTCTTTCCCTCTCTCTTTCTGTACATAATTTGACTCTAATTCACGCTATTTCCTTCTCTGTTGTTGCTCTGTTTCCTTCTCAATCCTTAAATCTCAGCGGTTAAGGAGATAGACTGTTGGTCCTGTCGTTCAGCAAGGTCTCAGATGCACCGTTAGCAGCTCGCACTTCCAGCAGTCTGCAGCGCAAAAACATTTCAAGCTGAAGGGTCCAGGGAAAAAGTCCAACAAACGGAGATGCCACGAGATGCCCCGCCCCAGCAAAATCTGGGCTAATATTTTATACACAGCTACACTGTCAAACTAAGCCAAGACTCATCACCAGGTGCATTCTCCCCATCAATTGTTGAGTGGAAGCAAATTATAGAGGACAGAGTAAAACAATAGTGTTCTGCTACATCCTGTGTAGCATAGTCAGCGTGTAGTGTAAACACATCAATGGTAGCCACTTTGTTTGTAGTTTTTTCTCCCCTCCCTTCTCTACTAAGGGCACAGACTTTTGTTTGTCTTCTTCCTGACAATTTTCTCTCCTCTTCTACTGAAAGTAATTGCTCCTTGCTGAAGCGTGATTTGACAGGCGTCAGCCATCTTTTCCTGGTTCCTCACTCATGCGGCCATTCTCCATATGAGAGCGTAGAGAGTAACTGTGTGCGAGCTATTCAATCATATTGGGGAGGGGGGTTAATGACAGGGGATATGGGGAGTTGTTAATGAGGGCATGGGGTGGGGGGGGGTTAATGACAGGGGGAGTTGTTAATGAGGGTATGGGGGTGGGGGGGTTAATGACAGGAGGAATGGGGAGTTGTTAATGAGGGTATGGGGGGGGGTTAATGACAGGGGGGGTGGGGTGGGGTGGGTTAATGACACGGGGTGTTGACACCTCCCCTGCCCCTCTGCTGTCAGACTAGTTGGATGAGTTTTAACTTCCATCATCTTCAACCCCCGACACAAACGCTCCATATCCCCCTCTCAGGCTGAACCAGACGACTCACAATCTCAAAGTGTGCTGTTCAAAGCCAAGTTGAATTTCTGATCCCATGTCCTCTCCATCACAAAGGCTATCTATTTTTACCTCTAACGTTACCAGTCACTGCCCCACCTCAGCTCATCTGCGCTGAAACCCACATACATGCCTTCACCACCCCCAGACTCAATTACTGTAATAGTCTCCTTGCTGGCCTTCCAGCCCCTCCATATCCTACTGGCCCATCTCCTCACTGACCTACATTGACTCCTGTTCCTCAATACGTCTTGATTTAAAATTCCTCTCCCTGCCTTTAAACTGTTCCATGGCCTCATCCCTCTTATCTCTGACAAATCCCCCTCCCACCCCCCAACTGCTCCAGTCCTGGCTCCAGCTTCTTCTGCAAGCCCTCTTCCTTTGCCCCACCATGGGGTTCCCAGGCCTTCAGCCACATTCCTTCCACTTTCTGGAATTCCCTGCCTACATTCCTCCACCTTTTCAGCTCTCTCTCCTTCAAGGCCCACCTTGAACCCCACCACTTCAACCAAGCTTTTGGCTACCCTGCTGAATTGCTCCTTCTTTTGGCTCCGCACCTGTCTTTTTCCCATGCCTCCAACAAGCCCCTTTTCTACATTAAGAACATTTAGAATTAGGAACAGGAGGCGGCCATATGGCCCTCTGAGCCTGCCCCGCCATTCAATAAGATCGTGGCTGATCTTCGACCCCAACTCCACTTTCCCGCCCGATCCCCATATCCCTCGATTCTCGCCCGAGTCCAAAATAAGAATTAAAAAAGCTCGATAAATGCTAGTTGCTATTGGGAGCTCTTGGCCTGAATGGCCCACTTCCTCACTGGGAAGTGCATTTACTATCTACGGTAAATCAGTTGGCCTAATTCATCGGCCCAATGTTGAATGTATCCCACTACAGTAGACCGCACGGCGCCAGGCTCTGTTGACATCAGTCAGTGGAAGAGTCTGCAGAAGCACTGGCAGCTCAGTCACCTACATTATTAACCACAACAACTTGCATTTATACGCTGCACTTCAGTGGTGTAATCAGACAAAAAAAAAAGAGTGCATTACAAAGGGGAGCGTCTGTAAAAGAAGCGAAGAGCACAATGAAAGCTGAAAAGAAAACTTGCCTTCTCTCATTTTCCTGGGGAATGACAGAAGACAGTTGCTTGGACAAAGTGCAGGATGGTGGTCAGTCAGCAGTTCCACAGACTCTCCCTGCTTATTCCACATTGTAAATTCGAGACCGCTTATGAAGTTGGCCGGCAGGGGGGACCTCCAGCAAGATCCTTACTCGCGGAGCAGGCCAAGTGGGGCGGCACTTGGGATTCAGCACAGCGTGGCCTTGGCTGCCCTGAAATGAAACTTCTCATTTCCAGCCCAGTATCGATCGCGTGCTCGCTGATTAAACATGAACAACCCCTCGGTCTTCTGAACAAATGTCAAAATCTCTGGATTAACAAGAATAAATATGGAATGCTGACTGACTGACTGGGTGAGCGTGGCACTCGGCAGTGACACAGGGCGGGCTGTGCACTTTCACCTGTTTTAACTGATGCATTCAATTTGCTCACCTTTCAACCCTGCAGTCATTAAAATGCAGGCCCTGATCTCTGGCATTACTAATACAAATGAGGTTGAACACTCAGCTGCAGCAGGCAGGAACTATCGATCCAACCTCTGCAATACCAATGACACCAGGATTTCATGGGGATTGTTAAACCGACCAAACCTAAGATTCAACATCTATGGCTTGCACCCTCTCTCTCTCTCTATGTCAGCTGTCTCTCAGTGGGTAGCACACTCGCCTCTGAGTCAGAAGGTTGTGGGTTCAAGTCCCACTCCAGAGACTTGAGCACAAAAATCTAGGCTGACACTCCAGTGCAGTACTGAAGGGAGTGCTGCACTGTCGGAGGTGCCGCCTTTCGGATGAAACATTAAATGGATTAAAGCTCTCTCAGGTGGACGCAAAAGATCCCATGGCACTATTTCGAAGAGGAGCAGGGGAGTTATCTCCGGTGTCCTGGCCAATATTTATCCCTCAACCTACATAACAAAAACTGATTATCTGGTCATGATCACATTGCTTTTTGTGGGAGCTTGCTGTGCGTAAATTAGCTGCTGCGTTTCCCCACATTACAACAGTGACTACACTCCAAAAGTACTTCATTGGCTGGAAAGCGCTTTCCGAGACGTCCGGTGGTCGTGAAAGGCGCTATAGAAATGCAAGTCTTTCTTTCTCTCACTTACTCTCTCTGATGGCTGTGCCAATTCCTTAGCTGGGTCTCTGTCGTCACACCTGTGGCTGTTGAGCAGTCTCTTTACTTTTTTTATTTTGCTCACAAGAGTAAACTCACGTCAGCCAAGCCACAGGGACCTGGGCCGTGAGTGAATAGAGGGGTTCAGATAAGATCAGATTATCTTACAAATCTATAGCGATAGCGTCGAGACATTTCAGCATGCTTTACAAAATGTAGACACTCAGCAAAGGAGGAACTTGCATTTATATAGCGCCTTTCGCGACCTCAGGACATTCCAGCCACTGAAGTACTTTTTTAAGTGTAGTCACTTGTTGTAATGTAGGAAATGCGGCAGCCAATTTACACACAGCAAGCTCCCACAAACAGCAATGTGATCATGACCAGATAATCTGTTTTAGGTGTTGGTTGAGGGATAAATATTGGCCAAAACACCAGGGAGAACTCCCCTGCTCTTCTTCAAAACAGTGTCATGGGATCTTTTACGTAAATGCCTTCACACGGTAACCATCTTTCTCGAGAGGATGTTCAAATTGGTAAAGCAAAACTTTACAAGACCAATTTACTCATGATTTAGTCAAGTAGAAAGATGTTTTCCCTCCAGTGTAGTCCCTTTTTACTTCTCTTATGAAGGTAGTGACTGCTGGGTTACATTCCCATAGATGTCACAGTCTCAGGATAAGGGGTCGGCCATTTAGGACTGAGATGAGGAGAAATTCCTTCACTCAGAGGGTGGTGAATCTTTGGAATTCTCTACCCGAGGGGGCTGTGGATGCTCAGTTGTTGAGTATATTCAAGAGAGAGATCGATAGATTTTTGGACACTAATGGAATCAAGGGCTATGGGGATACGATGGGAAAATGGAGTTGAGATAGGTCAGCCAAGATCTTATTGAATGGTGGAGCAGGGTTGGGCGGGGGGCCAGTATGGCCTACTCCTGTTTCTTATGTTCTTATGTAGATGCTGCCACTGGTAGTCCTCTGGTATCTCACCCAAATGGCCATGCCCAATCACAAGTCCTCACCCTCAGGATGTGGAGGCAAACTCCAGCACACCACTGCTGCCCCACACTAAGATCAGCTAACACTGCAAAGACCAGAAAAATCGAAGCTGGGACCCTCCTGGTCGGTGTGGGTGGGTGGCCATTATTACTGTGCAATTGCACGGGTCCCGGTGATACAAGATGTAGTACTACTCAGTGTCACCGTTTGGTAAAACATTTACATTAACTAGTGAACCTCTGCTTGAAAAATTCACATTGCACCAAATGTTATGTTGTGATGGGGTGGAGAGAAGGGGAAAAGCGAGCAGGATCACGAGGTCTACTCAACAGCGCATGGGTGAGGACTTGAGATTGGGCATGGCCATTTGGGTGAGATACCAGAGGACTACCAGTGGAAGCATCTACATAAGAACGTAAGAAACAGGAACAGGACTAGGCCCTTCGAGCCTGCTCTGTCATTCAATAAGATCATGGCTGATGTTCTACCTGTTGTTAAACTTCTCAGGCAGGGAAAGTGCCACACAATGTTAACATTTTCTAGCTGTTGGTGGCTCTTCCACAGCTTTGCACATAGCAAGTCAAGACCAAGTGCAGTATCACGGTCAAGGGAGGGGAGAGAATTGTATGCCAGTAGGGCAGGGGCGAAGGGAGAGGGGGTCGTGGAGGAAGAGGGAGAGAGGGAAGGAGGTCGGGGAGTAAGAGAAAGGGGTGGTGAAGGGGGAGGAACGGGGTAGGGTGAAGTTGATGGGGATTAGGGGAGGGAAGAGAAGGCAGTGGAGGGGGAATGGGGACGGGGACAGATAAGGCAAGGAAACTACCTCAGTTTGGGCAGGGGGTGATGCTCCCTTCCTTACACCAGGCCCGGGTTTTCACCTTTGCAGGGCCGGGTTTGCTTTTCAGTGGAGCACGAGTAAGATATTAGTGCTCCATCTTTCAGTTTGGGTGTGCAGAAAAAGGCGGCGCCTTTAGATATGGAATTCATTCAGAGACACCCAGTAATGCTTCAAAGTGCATTTGTGGGGGGCTCAGGGATTCCACAGTGGGGCGGTCACATAACACGAGTTGTGTGCCCCCCCCCCCCCACCCCCTGTACTTCATGAACTGTGACCCTGACAGCTCCGCCTGGAGGCACAATACCAGTAGAATGTTGCAGCCACTCGATAGAATAGATGAGCATGACCAAAGTTCCCCACCGAGACAATTATAACTTGCCTTTACTTAGAGGCAACTTGGGCTCGGAGATCGATATTCAGACCATCGCGACATGCTGGCATATAAAGCAGACAATTCCAATCCCAAACAGTCAATCTGAAATACGTAGCCAGAACAAAAAATCCCCCGCTCGCCACAAAGCATACCTCAAGTTTCCAACTGCTGCCTGTGTATTCACGAGCAAAAACTAATGGGGTTTTATATTGGCAACAAAGGGGACTGTGGGACATTTTGAAGACATTCACACTGACTAGACTCCCAGTAGTTAGTGAATAATGAAGCGTTACACCGACAGCATTAGATGAACAAAGAGCAGATTAGCATCTCTAAAGGTGAAAATAGGCGTCAGTCTCCTGCTTAAGTGCGCATTGTGTGTACGGGCAATATGACTGCACACTTCGAGAAAAATCACCCCTATTAAAACACACAGCACAATGGGCTTCTGGACAAGGGTTGGTGGGGGGGGGGGGGGGAGGTTACCTTTTCTCCTGGTTAATCCTCAGGATGGGCTAAATCAGTTGACATCTTCTCAAAAGCAATTATTGCGCAGGCACCCCTTAAAGATCATTAACTGACAGTCTTCTTGTTTCTCCGTGAATTAACGTTCGATTCCCATCTTTATGGTTGAGGCAGAAACTGTGTCAACATTCAAAGATTAGATTGGATGAAGGAAAAGGGGGAAAAAAAAGGGATATGGGAACAGGTCGGGTAAATGCAATTTGGACTATTTGCCTGCGTTGGAGAGTAAACTCCGACACACACGGATTGGGCCGATTCTGTGTTGCAGCTCCCCAAGTATTTCCCTAACTGTAAGGTGTAGATACACAACGGTGCGAGAATAAACCCTGCCACTTCAGATCCCCATTGCGGAGCTTTACCCACTCTTCATACTGGAAAACCGCTTGTGCTCTACAAGCGCACTCGCTCTCACAGCACAAACACCCCACACAAGCCAAACCATGAAAAACGATTTTGCTGGCCTGTGCACAGGCCGACTGATAAACTCAACCATGGTAGGTGGGGGCGGCAAATGACCACCGACACCTGCAGTGCCTTGCCCCTAGGATCAGGGAGCTAAGCCACCTTGCAGTTAACTTATTGATGCGTCAGGAAAAAGACTTCGCAGAATCTTACAGCACAGAAGGAGGCCATTCGGCCCATCGTGCCTGTGTCGGCACTTCGAGAGAGAGCTGTCCAATTAGTCCCACTCCCCCCTGCCCTTTCCCCATAACCCTGCAATTATTTTTCCTTTTCAAGTGTTTATCCAATTCCCTTTTGAATGTTACTATTGAATCTGCTTCCACCACCCTTTCAGACAGTCCATTCCATCACAACAACTCGCTGCGTAAAAAAAAAAATTCTCCTCATCACGCCTCTGGTTCTTTTGCCAATTACCTTAAAATTCTGACAATGCAGCACAGCGCTCCTTCAGTACTGCACTGCAGCATCAGCCTAGGTTATGTGCTCAGGGCCCAGAGTGGGGCTTGAACCCCCAACCTTTGGACTCAAGAAGCGAGAGTGCTACAATTGAGCCAAGGCTGACTCTATAGAGTAGTGCTGGGAAATTGCCACATGTACCCTCACGACACCCAGCTCTACCTTGCCACCACCTCTCTCGACCCCTCCACTGTCTCTAAATTGTCGGACTCCAGTCCTGGATGAGCAGAAATTTCCTCCAACTAAATATTGGGAAGACCGAAGCCATTGTTTTCGGTCCCCGCCACAAACTCCGCTCCCTAGCCACCGACTCCATCCCTCTCCCTGGCAATTGTCTGAGGCTGAACCAGACGGTTCGCAACCTTGGCGTCATATCTGACCCCGAGATGAGCTTTTGACCACGAATCCGCGCCATCACTAAGACCGTCTATTTCCACCTCCGCCCCTGCCTCAGCTCATCCGCTGCTGAAACTCTCATCCATGCCTTTGTTACCTCTAGACTTGACTATTCCAGTGCTCTCCTGGCTGGCCTCCCACATTCTACCCTCTGTAAACTTGAGGTCATCCAAAACTCGGCTGCCCGTGTCCTAACTCGCACCAAGTCCCCATCACCCCTGTGCTCCCTGACCTACATTGGCTCCCAGGTTAAGCAATGCCTCGATTTTAAAATTCTCATCCTTGTTTTCAAATCCCTCCATGGCCCCGCCCCTCCCCATCTCTCTAATCTCCTCCAGTCCCACAACCCTCCGAAATATCTGCGCTCCTCCAATTCTGGCCTCTTGAGCACCCCCGATTTTAATCGCTCCACCATTGGTGGCCGTGCCTTCAGCTGCATAAGGCCTAAACTCTGGAATTCCCTCCCTAAACCTCTCAGCTTCTTTTTCCTCCTTTAAGATGCTCCTTAAAACCTCTCTCTTTGACCAAGCTTTTGGTCATCTGCCCTGTGGCTTGGTGTCAAATTTTGTTGGATAGCGCACCTGTGAAGCGCCTTGGGACATTTTACCACGTTAAAGGCGCTATGTAAATACAAGTTGTTGTTGTTTTGAATAACTGGGGTATTAAAGCACAGTGCCCCATGGCTGCCTTGCGATCATTCCTTCCCTTCCAAAAATGAGTTAAGTGCTACAGGAGGTGATCTGCTGTTTAAAATAAAAACACAAGGTTGTTTCTGCCGGTTGCGACAGTGTTAAAAGCTGTAGCACTGGAGGTCAATTTGAGGAATGCATGGTTTGTGTACTTGCTCCATTAACCTCCACTCTTCAACCCAATTGGTCCTGCCAATCACAGAGGCAGAGCTCAGGGCTGAAGCACAAATCCTCGTCTCTGCCATAAAAACTCAAGTACCGTTGGCACCAGGAAAAACAGGCCAGTTTTCCCATCTTTCACTGCAAGTCAGCTTAAAAGCTTTAACTAACTAAAAGAAGTTCTTAAGTCGCGCTCAGAATAACCTGTGTTTTCGGACACCGACGAACCTGTGGTGAGTTTCCTGTGCCTTCTTTTAGATTTTATTTCAGATTTTCAGGATCTTTCTGTTTAACTCTCGTGCAAAAAATATATTATTTAAAAGACCACCTGGCTATGGTGTCTGAACAAGGGACGGCACATTGATCAGGCCCTCGGGCATCAGCACAGTGCTTGAATTAGTTTTGAGATCCTAATCCACAAAAGAATCTGCCTGTTCCTGCTCTACGCCCCCCAATAGGTGGTTAGGAATGAGGTCCCTTTCAAGAGTGTGCGTCGTACAAGGCGACCCCGCGATGCTCTTTGGAGCACGAGTGGTAGGAAGTAGCACTGTGTCTACAGGTGCGTTTTCACACTGCGACTGCGTTTTCGGGAGAGTGACGCTATGCGCACCTGCTCCTCCTGGCCCGCAAGGAGTTCGAACAGAAGGACCTTTCTTACCTTGGCCTCTTCTGGCCAGTCGACTCCCCCCCCCGCCTTGATTCTGCTGCCGGGCATCAGGCAGTGCGGGGGGCCCACCTCGACGCTAATATTACTTCGTGCCACCGATGACATCATCGCCGCAATACCACGACTTTTTGCACGTTAATTAGGCCCCTGCTTGCCTTTAGTGGGAGCCTCGTCGATGGCCTAAATCGCCGGCGTTAATATTATGGCAGCTGGTTGGAGGCTGGAATGCGATTTTCAAGATTTTAACCCCTCGCTCGAACCTTTCCAGCCAGTCGGAGGTTGGTGGGGGGGGGGGGGGGGGGGGGAGAAAGGGGGTTTAAAATCGAGGCCACTATCAATAGCGCACTCAAAACTACATAAAAATTCGACCAAACTGATTCGTGGGATGGCAGGACTGTCGTATGAGGAGAGATTGGGTCGACTAGGCCTGTATTCACTAGAGTTTAGAAGAGAGGGGATCTCATTGAAATGTATAAAATTCTGACAGGGCTAGACAGACTGGATGCAGGGAGGATGTTTCCCCTGGCTGGGGGGGTCTAGAACGAGGGGTCACAGTCTCAGGATATGGGGCAGGACATTTAGGACTGAGATGAGGAGAAATTTCTTCACTCAGAGGTGGTGAACCTGTGGAATTCTCTACCACCGAAGGCGATGGAGGCCAAGTCACTGAATATATTTAAGAAGGAGATAGATAGATTTCTAGACACAAAGGGGTATGGGGAGAGAGCGGGAATATGGTATTGAGATAGAGGATCAGCCATGATCATATTGAATCATACAGGCTCGAAGGGCCGAAGGGCCTACTCCTGCTTCTATTTTTCTATGTTTTTAAGTTTCTACCAATTCCCATCTTCAAAAACAATTCATGGAAACACAGAGCTGGCAGTTAAAACAAACAAGTTAATGTCATCTCAAACGTGCAACTCATTTAAACCTACAGATGAGTCCTTACCAATGAGAGTTGAAGTTTGCTCAGCAGCCAGATTGACCAGTGCCAATTACAGTAGAACCGCCGTTATCCCCAATCCAACTATTCACCTTCCACTAGTATTTCCACGGCACACAGCCTTGCACCAGATGTAGCCTCGTAGTACGATAAGTTAACACATCACTTCCTGTCTGACGTAAATCAACCTCGACATACAAGAAAGATTCAGGGTTTTTTTTTCTTATTTCCCACGCCTGGGGTATTGCTGTGAATTTGTGCAACTTTCAGCCTCTTGATTTATCCATCACATCACATTATCTGCTGAGGTGGACCTTCCATTAAGACAGATAGCAGAGGCTCCACTGTAGCAACCAAAGCAGATACAGCAAATTCCAAAGAGCCAGACTTCACCTTGCCGTTTGGTTACTCCAGAGTGCTGGAGTCTCGAACCTACTCAAAAACTCTCTCTTCAATCAAGTTCTTAGTCACCAAATCCTAGATTTCACACAAGCCCCGAGTCCCTCCTTTCCTGACTTGGTGTACGTTTTTCCCATATGCCATTGGCAAGCTGACATGGGACTTTAGTTAAATATACACAAGAACATAAGAAATAGGAGCAGGAGCAGGCCATTTGGCTCTTCGAGCCTGCCCCGCCATGCAGTAAGGTCATGGCTGATCTTCTACCTCAACTCCACCTCCCGCACTATCCCCATATCCCTCGATTCCCTTCGTGCCCAAAATTCTATCGCTCTCTGTCTCGAATATACTCAACGACTGAGCCTCCACAGCCCTCTGGGGTAGAGAATTCCAAAAGGTGGAGAGGTTTAGGGAGAGCATTCAGAGCTGAGGGACTAGGCAGCTGAAGGCACGGCCACCAATGGTGGAGCGATTAAAATCGGAGATGCGCAAGAGGCCAGAATTGGAGGAGCCGCAGATATCTCGGAGGGTTGTAGGGCTGGCCTGCCTCCTGTCTGGTTCCAGACTTGGCAAATGGTGGCAACCTGCTTTTCCAATACTTTAGAGCTCCCCGCAGGTCCACACTTCTCCTTTTCGTTCTTTTAAGGCGTTAGCCGTGGTATCACGCTCTGCTCCGAGTCGGGAGGTTGTGGATTAAAGTCAAAATCTGAGCGGACACTCCAGCGCAGTACTGAGGGAGCGCTGCACTGTCGGAGGTGCCATCTTTCGGGTGAGACGTCAAACTGCGTGTCTGTCTGTCCCCTCAGGTGGACGCAAAAGATCCCACGGCACCATTTTGAAGAGCAGCAGGGGAGGTCTCCCCAGTGTCCTGGTCAATATTTATCCCTCAACCAACACCGCTAAATCAAGATTATCTGGTCATTTATCACATTGCTGTTTATGGGATCTTGCTGTGCGCAAATTGGCTGCCGCGTTTTCTACATTACAACAGTGACTACACTTCAAAAATATGCAATTGGCTGTAAAAGGCTTTGGATGCCCCAAGGTCGTGAAAAGTGCTCTATAAATGCAAGATTTTTTTTTTCTTCTTCGTTTTGTCGTTATACTTTTTCCCTTCTCAAAAACTGCTACGGTGCTAGATTCTGTCGAAGGAAATGCGCTATCTTATCATTTTCACCAGAGGCGAGTGCTACAGCTCTTTCTCCCGGGAGGGATGGGGGGGGGGGGGGATAAGGGGCTCAAAATGCATTCCCTTCAACATAAACAAAACGTCTCCTTTGTTATACATTGTGCATTAGATTAAATTCTTGGCACCGTTTTGTTTATCCGAGGCTGAACTCTTTAGACCTTGGTAGCCGCAAGCACTCTCAAACACTTCCACTCAAAGTCACACAGCCAAGCCGGGGAGGTGATGACAAGAAGTGTATAATCAGACAGGAAGACGCGAGATATTTTATACACAAACGCTCACAATGCACCCCTTATGAAACTTCAGAGCGACGCCAGACTTTGCGATAGTTAGGCACTGACATTCAGAGACGTTGGAGCAGTGCTATGAGCTCATTTGCCACTCACAGATTTTCAGGGTTTTTTTTAAAACTGCCTCATACAGGACTGCAGACAGGCAATAAAATTGCTTTCAACGGGACAGATACAGAGGAGGACGGCTATTTAGCCCATCTTAGCTCATCTACAAGGCTCAAAGACTATCCGCTTGGCCGCCTCAATCTCTTTCTCCCCCCGAACCCCAGCCAGCCCCAACCTTATATATTCACTAGAATGAAAGCAAAACACTGTGGATGCTGGAAATCTGAAATAAACACAGGAAATGCTGGAAATGATCAGCGGGTCAGGCAGCATCTGTGGAGCGAGAAACAGAGTTAACGTTTCAGGTCGGTGAGCCTTCGGCATACTGATACTGGTATTGGGGCCACTTCCTGCTCTCGCCCCGAGCTGGACAATTTCATTCACTTTTGCTTCCAATTTCCACCCCTCCCTCGCCTTCACATGGTCCATCTCTGACTCTTCCCTTCCTCGGCCTCTCTAGCTTGTGCCAGCTTGGCTCAGTGGGTTGGCTGATGTCCCACTCCAGTGCTTGAGCGTATAACCTCGGCTGACTTTGCAGTGCGGCGCGGTGCTGCACTGTCAGAGGTGCCGTCTTTCACCTGAAACAACAAACCTGTTCAGGCGGAAGCCACAGATCCCATTGGCACTATTTCGAAGACGAGCAGGGAGATGCCCTGGATATAATATTTATGCCGCAAGCAACGCCACCAAAAACATTCGACCGGTCATTACTCTCACTGCTGTTTGTGGGACCTTCTTGTGTGTAAACTGGCCGCCGTATTTGCTTATAGCAGAGACTCCACTTCAAAAGTAATTCATCGACTGTGAAGTGCATCAGATGTGAAAGACCTCAGAAAAATGCTAATGCAACAAGACAAATTGGTGCTTTGTGAAACTGCAGATTCAATCCGAAACCACGAGTGTAACTCTGTAAATCATTAATCGGATGTTCTTGCGAGTAACTGATCTACAACACCCTTTCGTTCTAAGCTAAATACACAGAGAGCTGAAGTTTAAAAAACTTTAAAAAGGTACACACGGCAGGTCTGATCAGTGAGGCATACGGGTTACACAGACACAAATACTGACCAGGAGGGCTCACAGAATTATACAGAGCCCGGCTACACCCCTACATCTAAAGCATTACGGTTCCATCTTTATACAGAGGTCGAGTTAGTCGATTTAAACTACTTGAAACTGACTTGAAATCAATATTGGGGCAAGATGTCCTCTGTTTGCTACTTGCAGTGAAATTGGCAACGTGTTTGCGTTTACAATTTTGCTATCCATCTGGAACAGAGGAAACCCTCTCTTAATATATTCTACCGGCAACTATCTGCCCAGATAACAATTCAAAAAGTAATTTGTTGGATGTGAACTGCTTTAGGATGTCCTGCTGGATAAATGCAAGTTACTTCCGATTACTACTCGGAACAGATCATCTCAATACAAAGTGCACGGTCCAGGCCTGACACGACAGTGCAGGATTGAGGGAGTGCTGCACTGAGAGAGTAGAGGTCCTTCAGAGATGTTAAACCGAGGCCCCGTCTGACGATTCAGGCGGATGGCACTATTTGAAGTTAAGCAGAGGAGTTCTGCTAAGTGTCCTGGCCGACATTCATCTATCAACCAACACCACCCAAAGCAGATTAACTGGCTATTTATCTCGCTGCTGCTTGTGCGGCCGTGCTGCGAGCAAACTGGGCACCGAGTGTGCCAACATAACAACAGTGACTACACTTCACAGAGTCCTAGTTCAACGGCTGTGAAACACTTTGAGACATCCGAAGAAAGAGAACGGCACTCTATCAATGCAAGTTTTGACAATTTGTTTTTGCTTTGGGAGCAGGAAGCGAGCTTGATTTTGTCTTTTTCATCACGTGTGACATGGCTGCATGTTTTGAAGTGATGGGTGTCAATATGCCATCTGTTTAGGACTTTTTAAAAAATTATTCGTTTGAAAAGAACTGTTTATATAGCCCCTCATTTCCTGCATTATAACAGGGACTACACTTCAAAAGTACTGCTTTGGTTGTAAAGCGCTTTGAGACGTCCTGAGGTCGTGAAAGGTGCTATATAAATGCAAGTCTTTCTTTCTCATCAGATTCTCAGGACTCAGTTAATTTATTTTTAAGTATTGGTTGAGGGATGAATATTGACCAAGACACCAGAGGAACTCTGTGCTCGCTGGGTAGCACTCTCACCTCTGAATCACAAGCTGTGGGTTCAAGTCCCACTCGAGAGACTTAAGCACAAAATCCAGGCTGACACTCCCAGTCTTCTTCTTCTTAGGCAGTCCCTCGGAACCCGAGGATGACTTGCTTCCACTAAAAATGAGTTCTCAGGTGACTGATGAGTCCAATGTGGGACCTACAGTCTCTGTCACAGGTGGGGCAGACGGTGGTTGAAGGGGGCGGGTGGGTGGGGCGCTTGGGTTGACGTGCGCTCCTTCCGCTGTTTGCGCTTGGCTTCCGCTTGCTCCCGGCGAAGAGACTCGAGGTGTTCGGCGCCTTCCCGGATGCTTCTCCTCCACTTTCTGTGGTCTTGGGCAAGGGATTCCCAGGTGTCGGTGGGGATGTTGCACTTTTTCAAGGAAGCTTTGAGGGTGTCCTTGAAGCGTTTCCTCTGCCTACCTGGGGCTCTCTTGCCGTGCCGGAGCTCCGAGTAGAGCGCTTGTTTTGGGAGTCTCGTATCGGGCATGCGGACGATGTGACCCGTCCATCGGAGCTGATCGAGCGTGGTCAAAACTTTGATGCTGGGGATGTTGGCCTGAGCGAGAACCCTGACGTTGGTGCGCCTACCCTGCCAATGGATTTGCAGGATCTTGCGGAGGCAGCGTTGGTGGTATCTCTCCAGTGTTTTGAGGTGCCTGCTGTACATGGCACACTCCCAGTGCAGTGCTGAGGGAGTGCTGCACTGTCGGAGACGCCATCTTTCAGATGAGACGTTAAACCGAGGCCCCGCCTGCCCGCTCGCTCAGGTGGACGTAAAAGATCCAGTGGTCCTATTGCGAAGAAGCGCAGGGGAGTTGTCCCCCAGTGTCCTGCCCAAAATTTATCCCTCAACCAGCACAAGAAAACCCACAGATTATCTGGTCGTTATCACATTGCTGCTTGTGGGAGCTTACGGTGTGAAAATTGGCTGCTGCGTTTCCTACATTACAACAGTGACTACACTTCAAAAAAGTACTTCATTGGCTGTAAAGCACTTCGGGAAATCCTGGGGTTATGAAAGGCGCTATATAAATGCAAGGTTCTGTCTGATCTACAACAATACAGCTGCAACTCCCTCAGTACCACACTGTAGTGTCGGCCTGGATTACTTGCTCATGTACCTGGACAGAAGCTTGAACCCACAACACTCCGACCCTGATGCAGGAGGACTACCTTCAAATTGACACACACTGCCCCTGCCCCCCCCCCCCCCCTTCAGTTTGTGAAAATGCTTTAGGTTACATTGGGTGCTTTGTGAGGTGCTGCGAAGCACTTCCTCTTTCCTGCACCAAAGTCTCATAATAGGATGTGAAAGGCCAATTCAACTCCTCCTCCTTAAAAGGAAAGTGGTTATCCAGTGTAAAGCCAACTGCGGAATTAGTGCTCATTAGTGCAGACGTGGCAGGTCTGGGAGCTGGTGTCTGTCTCCTGCCAATCTTGCAGGCTCCCCACAGAATCTCAAAGCGAGCCTGCTTTAATCCCCCGGGGTTTCCAAAGCCGACGCCATGAGACACTCGCTGGAGACACCGAGACAGAGTGACGGCAGTCTCGGCAAGGTGCCCTACTTAGCACGACTGGGCAACGTTACTTTGCTCATTCTTTCAAAATAAACCGCGCTGCCACCGCTTCTAAAAGCAGCGCTGCTTCTTCCCATGAGAAACATACCGTGACTTTAAAGAAAAAAAGTTCAGATTGAGCAGAGTGCTGGTTAACAGTGGAGAACGAAAAGACACCGCTTAAAGCAAGAAGCGCGACATCATCTGACCATAAAAAGGGCAACAAAATTTTTTTTCCAGGGGCAGAAAACTGGAAACATGAGGAAAAGAAAAATTTCTTATTTGCTTAGAGGCTGCGCCTCCAATTCCAATTAAAGCCCGTTCGAGCCTGGGAACCTGCGACTGCAGTAATTAAAGAGGGATAGAATCCAACGCCAGTTTCTAGTTTTAAGCAGAGACCCACCAGCAGCTCGCTAGAACCATGAAAACGCGGGGGTCTGTGGTCCCGCTGGGACCCCAACAGACTGATGGTGGGCGTGGTCGTGCACTGATCACTTTATGCTGGACTCTGTCGCCATGTGCCTCGTCCCTTCCCCATATCCCCCCCAGACCCTCAGCGTGGCTCCAGATTGCTTTCTGAAAACCCGAGCAAAAAGCCAGCAGCAGCTGATGGTGGTTTTCGGGATGCGACCTACCAGCTGCTTGTATGTGACAAATTTCCATTTCCTAATGGCACTGAGTAATTAACCCTGGGCACTCCGGTGCCTCAATAATTAAAGCACGCACGCGGTGTGGTACTGAGCTACAGCGACCAGGTTCCATTCCTGCTCTGTGTGGAGCAGCACCAGCAGTGAGAGCAGTAACTGGAACACGGGCAGGAGTAGGCCGTACGGCCCCTCGAGCCCGCTCCACCATTCCAGAAGACCATGACTGATCTTCTACCTCAACTCCACTTTCCCACCCGATCCCCATATCCCTTAGTGTCCAAGGCACTATTATTGGCCTGAGCTAGCCAAAGAGAGAGAGAGAGAGAGCGAAAATCAGTCAAGCTCCCACTCCCAGTTACTATCCAGTCACCAGCTCCAGGGACCCCACGCAGCCAGCCTTTCAATGAGGAAAAACCGCTCATGCGTGGTATTCGGAATGGCCCGCGCAGCGCCAAACAAAATGACAAGGAACACTGGTCACCAGCGGTCAAAGGTGTACCCGTGTAGATCTCAGGATGAAGGATGATGCCCTCCCGCCACAGTCCGTTTTACGATGTTAAAGGCACTATATCAGTGCAACTTCTTGTTGTTGCCAACCTTCGAAAGCTGAGTCACAAGGTTGTGGGTTCATGAACAACAGAGACATGAAGCAGAAAAAATCCAAGCCGACACTCCAGCGCAGTACTGAGGGAGCGCTGCACTGTCGGAGGTGCCGTCTTTCGGATGAGACGTTAAACCGAGGCCCCGTCTGCTCCCTCTCAGGTGGACGTAAAAGATCCCACGGCCACTATTTCGAAGAAGAGCAGGGGAGTTCTCCCCGGTGTCCTGGATAGTATTTATCCCTCCATTAACATCCCTTTAAAAATAAAAAGATTACCTGGTTGTTATCAGATTGCTGTTTGTGGGAGCTTGCTGCGTGTAAATTGGCTGCCGTGTTTCCTACATTACAGCAGTGACAACACTCCCAAAAAGGTACTTCATTGGCTGGAAAGCACCTTGGGACGTCCCGAGGTTGTGAAAGGCGCGATAGAAACGCAAGCTCTTTCTTTCTGCTGCTACAAAGCCCATCCTGAATAAACTGGGCCCGCTTGCTTATGTAGCAAAGGGGAGCTGGGTGAACCGGTATGGGAAGGGCAGGAGGGAGATCTCGATGGGAGCCGTGTACCCAAGTGAACAACAGGGAAAGTGCGGCATCTTTTCTTCCTCTTTCTCTTCTTTCGCCGGGACAGAAGCAGCCAGCGCACCCCAAAACAGTCGTCTGCTGCACGCCAAGACTTTGAAACACAGATAAGTTGCACTGTGCAAAATGCGAGCGGTTCTCTTAAGCATATTAAAAAAAATCAAAGAAAAATAAAACTTCAGCCAGATTGGAACTTGTTTTAAATCGCCCAAGTCATTAAACACAATGACGCTGAGGTAATGCTCTTTTCACCAGCCAATTAGCCCAGTGAGAATATACTTATTTCATATACTTATCAAGGGTTTGATAGGGTAGATGTAGATAAGATGTTTCTACTTGTGGTGGGGGGAGACCAAAACTAAGGCCCATAAATATAAGACAGTCACTAATAAATCCAATAGGGAATTCAGGAGAAACCGCTTTACCCAGAGAGTGGAGCGCGCTACCACAGGGAGTGGTTGAGGCGAATAGCACGAGACGCATTTAAGGGGAAGCTAGATAAGCGCATGAGGGAGAAAGGAATAGAAGGATCTGTTAAAAGCAAAACACTGCGGGTGCTGGAAATCTGAAATAAAAGCAGAAAATGCTGGAAATACTCAGCAGGTCAGGCCGCATCCGTGGAGAGAGAAATAGAGTTAACGTTACAGGTCGATGACCCTTCGTCAGAAGGATGTGTTGATGGGGTGAGATGAAAGAGGGTGGGTGGAGGCTGGTGTGGAGCATGGACCTGCTGGGCCAAGTGGCCTGTTTCTGTGCTGTGCGTTCTATGTAATTAGCAAATGTCCAGGGAAATCACTACTGAGGGAGGGAGGGTGGGTGGGCAGTGGGGGATAACCAAATGAAGACTTCAAGCTGCCTGCAGTTTTCCTCAGCGCAAGAAAAGAAATAGAACAGACTCTTAGCCACCCAGCATCAACTAGGAGATGCAACACATGCCCTTTTACCTCCCCCCTTCCCACTGTCCAGGGCCCCAAATACTCCTTCCAGGTGAAACAGCGATTTACTTGTACTTCTTGCAATTTAGTATACTGTATTCGCTGCTCACGATGCGGTCTCCTCTACATTGGGGAGACCAAACGCAGGTTGGCTGACCGCTTTGCGGAACACCTCCGTTCAGTCTGTAAGTGTGACCCCGAGCTTCCGGTCGCCTGTCACTTTAATTCTCCGCTCCACTCCCACTCTGACCTCTCCGTCCTCGGCCTCTTACACTGTTCCAATGAAGCTCGAGGAACAGCACCTCATCTTTCGATTAGGCACTTTACAGCCTTCTGGACTCAACATCAAGTTCAACAACTTCAGACCATAACCTCGGCCCCTATCATTTTTCCATTTTTTTCTTTCTCTCACATGGCAGCTGTCGATCTTTCTGCCATCGCCATTTACACTTCGAGAGTCATCTTTTGTTTCTTAACTTGTCCCATTACCATCTCCTTTTGCATTGCACCATCGTCCCTTTTGTCTCTTAATCTCTCCTGCCTTCCACCCTATCACAGACCTTCCCTTTTGTTCTTTCCTCCCCTCCCCCCTCTCCCTGCCCCTACACTTGCTTAAAAACCTGTTCCATCTCCAGCTTTTTCCAGTTCTGACGAAGGGTCACCGACCTGAAACGTTAACTCTGTTTCTCTCTCCACAGATGCTGCCTGGCCTGCTGAGTGCTTCCAGCATTTTCTGTTTTTATTTCAGATTTCCAGCATCCGCAGTATTTTGCTTTTGCATCAACTAGATGCCACATACTGTAATTAGCTTGTGTTGCAAGGCAATGGGCTTCACTCACATCCACCTTGTAACAGCGTTAGGATGTGGTTTAAACTTGTAATCCTTCAGTGACTAACATCTGTGCGACAAAATGCTTGCTGTGGTAGCTGATGATTGAGCTGGAACATCTTCCAGCCAGCATCCGCAGTGTTTTGCTTTTGTCCCAGTCAACACTTGTCTGGAGTCAATACATTGTTCTTCCTCGCATTAATATTGAGATCAGTGTAACTAAAAAAACACACAAGAGGGGGGGGGGGTGGGGGGGAATCGTCCAGATACACTAGAGAGAAGCAAAAAAACCCAAAAAAATCGATTCCTATCACGTCACAAGATCTCAATCAATAACACGAATGTGAAACCTGCATCTCTGGGCTTCAGTGGTCAGCCAGCCACGCCACACAATGCAGGGGGGACTCCACTGGCTTAACTACAAGCGCCGGTACCGGTGGGAGCCTGTAAATCATTAGCAATGATCACTGGCATGTGAGCTCACTGCTGCGGGGGACGTTTTTGTGCGATAATCACAGCAACAAACCTCTGCACCAGCTGGGACTTGGAAAAGTCGGCAATCTGGAATTCAGAATGGATGCAGGATGGGGGGGGGGGGGGGGGGAGGGGGAGGGAGGGAGAGAAAACGACGCTCGGTGTTTACACAATAAAGTAGTTTTGCGCACGTCAAGATTTGTGGTTTTGGACTCCCGGGATGGCTGGACGGGTCACTTGGTGTGGTGCTTCCTTGTCAGCACTGAGCCACCTGATCTCAATTGAGGCCACAATCAACTTCCAGCGCCCCTGGGCAAGGAGCATAGTGGGGGGAGGCAAACCCAATCCCACACAGAGTTCCTGCTCCAGCAACATGGACATTAGGTGAAACATAGAAGATAGGAGCAGGAGTAGGTCATTCGGCCCCTCGAGCCTGCTCTGCCATTCAATGCGATCATGGCTGATCATCCAAATTCAGTACCCTGTCCCTGCTTTCTCCCCATATCCCTTGATCCCTTTAGCCTTAAGAAATATATCTAACTCCTTCTTGAATATATTTAATGAATTGGCCTCAACTGCCTTCTGTGGTAGAGAATTCCACAGGTTCACCACTCTCTGGGTGAAGAAATTCCTCCTCATCTCAGTCCTAAATGGCTTACCCCTTATCCTTAGACTGTGACCCCTGGTTCTGGACTCCCCCGCCATCGGGAACATCCTTCCTGCATCTAGTCTGTCTAGTCCTGTTGGAATTTTATAAGTTTCAATGAGATCTCCTCTCATTCTTCTAAACTCGAGCGAATACAAGCCCAATCGACCCAATCTCTCCTCATACGTCATTCCTGCCATCCCAGGTATCACTCTGGTGAATTTTCGCTGCACTCCCTCCATGGCAAGAACATCCTTCCTCAGATAAGGCGACCAAAACTGCACACAATACTCAAGGTGTGGTCTCACCAAGGCCCTGTACAACTGCAGCAAGACATCCTTGCTCCTGTACTCGAATCCTCTCGCTATGAAGGCCAACATATCACTTGCCTTCTTAACCGCCTGCTGCACCTGCACAAGGACACCCAGGTCTCGTTGCACTTCCCCTTCTCCCAATCTATTGCCGTTCAGATAATAATCTGCCTTCCTGTTTTTGCCACCAAAGTGGATAACCTCGCATTTATCCACATTATACGGATATGATTGGATTCAGTTCTCATGTCCCTCACGGTCGAACCACATTCTGCCTTTCACCATCAAAGCTCAACAACAACTTGCATTATACAGCGCTTTTAACATTTTATAACGCCCCAAGGCGCTTCACTGGAGCGTTATCAAACAAAATTCGACAGCGAGTCACATAAGGAGATAGTCGGACAGGGACTTAGTCCAAGAGGTAGGTTTTATGCAGCGTCTTAAAAGGAGGAGCGAGAGCGGAGGGGTTTAGGGTGGGGAATTCCATAGCTTAGGGCCTAGACAGCTGAAGGCACGGCCGCCAATGGTGGAGTGATGAAAATCGACAATGCGCAAGAGGCCAGAATTGGGAGGATCGCAGAGATCTCGGAGGGTTGTAGGTGATTACGGAGACAGGGAGAGGAGAGGCCATCGAGGGATTTGAAAACCAAGGATGAGAATTTTAAAATTTAGCCCAGGAGCCAATGTAGGTCACAGGGGTGATGGGTGAACGGGACTTGGTGCGAGTTAGGATACAGGCAGCTGAGTTTTGGATGAGCTCAAGTTTGTGTAGGGCGAAAGATGGAAGACCGGCCGGGAGAGCATTGGAACAGTCAAGTCTAGCGGTACCAAAAGCATGGATGAGCGTTTCAGCAGCGGATGAGCTGAGGCAGGGGCGGAGTAGGGCGATGTTACGGAGGTGGAAATAGGCGGTCTTGGCGATTACACATGAAGAGTGCTCACTTGGACAGGTATTTCGGACAGCCTGTGCCCGTGGAACAGTACCTCAACACGAGTCAACAGACAGCAAGTGCCAGCAGGCTATTTGACCGCGGGAGGCCAGCTCAATCCTACCCCGATCCCACGTTCCCGCATGCAGAGTTTCCAGCTGGGGGAGGGGGCAGTGTTAGGAGCAGCAAGTCAGATTGATGTCACCCTCCTCAACCCAGGGACGCCAAGGCCCCAAATGGCAGCAGCCTTGCTGTTTCTTCAGCGAGGGATCAGCCAACTTGGAACAGACCAAGGATCAAAGCGGAGACCATCCTGGGGGCTGGACGGCTCAGTACCTCAGCAGACCTTGCAGTTATCCATCAAGGGGAAACCAAATTATTTTTGGGAATTGAATTAATTCGACTGTGAAAAATATCACCAAAAAGTTCACATTGGGACTGAGGGGTTTACAGCAAAGTAAAGCACCACGACAAACAGTAGTACTTGAAAGACAGATTTTTTTTAAAAAATGCAAGCATTTATATATATATAAATAAAACAATGTCCCATTTTATAATCACTGGACACTGTTACTGCAAGCAGCGGTGTCGTACAACGGTTGGGGGGGGGGGGGGGGGGAAACGGCAGGTTCAATCTCGTGCTGCCAATCTCCCGGGGGCGCAGTCTTGCCACTGTGGTACGTTCAGCGCAGCGTGAGCAGGACTTGCACCGATGGCCCGACTGGTTACATCACAACAGTGACTACGCTTCAAAAAGTACTTCATTGGCTGTAAAGCACTTGGGGTCGTTCCAAGGTCGCGAAATTCTCTCTTTAGAGTACTGAATGGGGGTTGGGGGTGGGGGGGGTGGGGGGGAGGGGGAGGAGAAAGAAAGCCTTGCATCTATCTAGCACCTCATCACATCCCAAAGTGCTTCACGTGCAATACTAAGTGCGGTCGGTCACTGTTGGTTTGGGGACAAAAGCTACAGCCATTCTGCACACAGTAAGATCCCACAGGACGAGTGCCCAGTTCACGGTTTTCTTTGAGGGCGACTGCAGTTTAGTCAGTAACACTTGGTCTCAAATGAAACACTGCCCGGGGTGGTCACGTGCCACACAGCTGTGGGGAAACTCGTCGAACCTCCTCCCGGTTACTTCCTCCCATTCTCCCCCTTCCCCTCCTGGTTGGGGCGAGTTTCCAAAGCTGCCTTCGTGAACATCAACAATGAGTACCAGCGGGCTATTCAACTGTGGGGAACCTCGCGGAAAGAGCTCTGTCCTCAGCCGGCAAGCACACGCTCGGTCGGGCCTTATGATCAAGGGTCGCTGGGTAGCGATCAAAGACGATAATCTGGGCCAATTATTTACTTCCCTCACCCGGGGCACTTGAAGCCAACTGGAGCATCTCACCCGCGATCAGATCACTCGGCCTGTGTGGCTCATCACGTGATTTTACCTCTGGGCCACACGGATGGACAGTGCCTCATTCAAAATTTATAAATGAAAAAAGGTGTCACTTAAAGGAATTCCACAGTTTTCAAAGTATCTGAACGAAGGGAGTGTATGTGTGGGAGAGCGGGGGGGGGG